>MQRK01163791.1:0-15794 GCA_001938485.1 Girardia tigrina | reverse complement strand
CAATAGTTGTATTAAAAAAGCTTTAATCAAATTATATTTTCGAAATACTAAACTTGCGTTCACAAGACTCAATATATATATATATATATATATATATATATATATATATATATATATATGTATTATATAATGACTATACAAATCATATATAAGAGATAGTGAAGTGGTGAGTGTGTCTCTGACGAATGAGAGCGCTCGAATGCGTACATTTGTGTGCGAATCGACCGACGCAAAAAAAGTAAAGGTAAAACATTAATGTAATAGTAATTTTCCCTTCTACAAAAGATAATCAAAAAAATTCTCTTTGGTTATGTAAAGTTCTGCAAGCATAAAGAATGGATATAAAATTTTTTTTTGATTTACTAGTTTATATTTTTGCCACTTTTATTTCAGTGTGTATTTTTAATAATTTATCAAGAAATTATCATTTGTGAGTGAAAGAAATATGTAAATCCTGATGCTTTTTAGAAAAAAAATTTTAATCCATTGTATTACATCGGAAGACATTGTTGATATGTCCATAGTTAACAACAATACAAATTATCGAGGAAAAGATTGTACTTTATTTATTTGGTAAAAACTGTTCATTTAAATCTAATTCAAATTTAAATTTTTATTTTTTAATTATTCTTATTTAATCTTCTTTTTTTAAATTAATTATGCATATAATATATATGTGTATATATAAAAAAGGCAATAAAAGATCAATGATTGTTATTCAGATAATTCAAAATGTAGAATTTTGATTTGTCATTTTTTTGGCAGCAGAGGATGAGACTTGAATGTAATAAAAATAAAAAATATAATAAGTCTAACTTCAAAATTCCGAACATACTGATATTATATAAGTATGAAAAAACTTTGAAAGATTCTCTTCATCGCTCACGTCTTTCCATGACTCTTGGCCAAAAAGAGAAGTGTCTGAAATGTTGATTAAAACATTAAGGAAAATCAAAGACTTATTTCATTGATGATGAAGTTATCCCTGTGTTACATTATATTCACTTTGGGGAATTCAAACATATAGTAAACAACTACATTGATTTCGCAAAAAACTATTTTTTGTGAAAGTAAATAAATCTTTCCTTTTATTTTGTTTCTTTTTTCATCTTTTTATTTCTTGCTTATTTCAAAAGATTTTTACTTAGTTTATTCTATTTTGAATTACAATCCTTAAATGCATTTAAAATTCTTTTCCTTTTTTTAAATTGAGTTTTCAATTTTAGCTATTGAAACAGCTGATATTGCAGGGGTAAAACAGCTTTCACTTGGTGTTCGATTTTTTGATGAAGCTAAAAACATTCGTGAAGAATTTTTTGGCTTTGTGAAGCTTTTCGAAATGGATGCTAAAAGCATCAGTTCTGCAATTATTAACAAGTGTGTGGAATATGGTTTGGATATGAGTAAATTGATTTGACAAGGATACGATGGTTGTGGAAGGAAAGGAAACTGGTGTTCAGGCGCAAATAAAAAATAGATATCCAAATGCTACTTATGTGCATTGTGCATATCATAAATTAAATCTAGTAGTTAATGATTTGAACATTGTCGCAAAAGTCCGTCAAAAAATTGGAATAGTAAAATCGATAATAATATTTTTTAGAGAGTCCAAAACGTAGAGCTACTGTTTCCACAATTCCTCTTCTTTCAGAAACAAGATGGACATCAAAATATCAAAGTATTTCCATTTTCTCAATACATTTGGGGCTTATTTTTAATAAACTAGAGGAAATGTCAACGAATTTGACTGGTTCAATAAGCCAAGAAGCTCATCGTTAATTAACGGCGACTAGTAATGGAATATTTTTCGTTTTTTTAAAAAAATAATAGCCAAATATTGAGCCATTTTGGAACCAGTAACCCAGACTCTTCAGTATATACAATTATATTTACAAGCTACTCATCAACATGTTCAGGATTTAATTTAAATATTTTTATTGCATCGAGAAAAATCTGACGAAAAATTTCAAGACATTTTAAAATAATCATTCGATTTGGCTGCAAAATTATTCATCAATATTGAAATTGTCCTGATTTTGTATGCAGAAAAGGGTAAGTGAATAAAATGGCTCGCACTGATTGGTCAGCGAATCAAAGCGAGTCTTGAGCCAGACATTTTCTTTGTTAGTCTAAGTCGCAATTTTAATTATCAATTTTGAAAATGAGTGTTTAGTTTCTGAAACGAATATATACCATTTTCTAATAATGAATATTTTAAATTCACGATTTCACTCTGACTATTCGAATTGAATTTTTATTTGACAATTTTCCTCCGGCGATTTGAATTAGAGCCATTTTTTTATTTTACAATTTTATTGAAATTTTGTCAAATTTAACAAGTTGTAATTTTTGAACATTTTTAACTCCTGGATCGAAATTATATTTTGTAAATTTATTGAATTCAAGCTGTTATAATTTGAATTCGCATCAATTTGACATTTTTTGGGATTTCTAAATTTCAGATAAAAAATGACTATCAGTTTGAATATTTTTAAATGGACACAGCGCGAACTCGAAGTGCTCGATCTTCAATTTGACCACTGTCATTCTACCACTATCACCTATCGGTTTGGGATCCTGACAAATTCCATATTTATTAACATTTATTTCTTTGGAACATTTAAGCAGAATGTATAATTTTAAATATAATATTTGAAAAATATTTATCAAGGGAAATTAATTTAAATCAATTCTGTGACTTTATTTTGCACTTTTTAATGAAATATTTCATCTATTTGTCTTACAGATTTTATTTATTATTTGTCTTCCACTATTTATAAAATATATATTTATTTTATGATTTTAGATCTTCTTGTTATATTTTCCTCAAAAATTCATAAATATAGTCGATAAATAAAATATTTTATATTTTAAAATCATCATTTTAAAAAAGATATTGGATTTGAATAATTGCAGAGGAATATAAGTAATAGTAGAAGCAATAATTTGTTTTCTAGCAGGAATATTTTTCAGAAATGTCAATTTTAACTTAATTTACTTATTAATTCATTATTTTAAAGTTTAAATCTAATTTGAATATTTTATCATAAAATTCAATTTATTTCGCCCTTTTGTCCCAAGACATTAAATTATAAAAATCCAACCCTTCATATTCATTAAAGATTCCTCTCAAAGTTACAGATTATAGTAACATAAATATTTTAGAACTGTTTATGTAGAAAGTATCATTATAAAAATCCAAAATAAGAGTATTTTTCTATTGAATTTGGAATATTTTTAATGAAGAATTATTTTACTTCTTTCGAATTTCAATTGGCTTCTTTATTATATTAAGATTCACTTGAACAAACAATTACGTATCGATTTCTTTAACCTGGCTATATTTCTTAATTTTATAACATATTTCACATAATCAATTCGTCAGGTATGAAATTTGTAGAACTAAAGTCCGAATTTATATATAATTTACTAATATAAATATGTGTCATTCATCTAAGTATGCATCCATATTATCGAAACACCTTTGCCATTTGAGCGGCAGCCTATTGAGTCAATTGGAATAAAAATTAGCTGGAAGAGAATCTAGAAATTCTTAAAAGGTCATTTTCCCGGAATCTAAATGTGTTTTATATCAAAAAGTTTTTCAAATTGAAGATGAAATAGTAGTCAGTGGAGAATGGTGGATAAGTTCCAACTCAAGGTCCTATAGTTTTTTCATTGTCATAAAGGCAGTTTATGGTTCTGTATTGTCGTAAAGTAAGATTGGAGTCGACTTGTTTACCAAACGCAACTGTTTTTCTTTGAGTTTCTGCATCATATCTTCCGATTGGTTCCTGTGATCAATGTTAGGAATTTAAAATGTTAGGAAAAGTTTTGAAAGAAGGTTATATTAAATATGTGCAAATTAAAATTTTTATATAATTAAATATGTAACGCTTGAAAAAAATAAAATTACTAAAATTAAGAAGATCAATTAAATTGCTAATAAACATTTTTTGAGAGTTTTAATATAATATAAAAAGTAAGAAAAAGTGTATAATTTTTATGTGAAACGATTTTAAAAAAGTAATAAAATTAAATGAAACGATTAAATATTTTAAAGTGTTATAGTAATTTAAAATTGATTTATAGAAAAAATCAAATAGGAATATTTATATGTATTTTTATCTATATCGGTTTAAGATTTATAAAACAAATAGTTTCTCAAAAAAAATAATAAATTTGTTTAAATCTTAGATTTAAACATTTTTTGTGGTATAATAAAAGTTTTAATGTCTGCTACTAATAATTCCGACAATGTTCCAAGAACCACTAATAATCAACAAACCAGATTTCATGAATTCATAAAGGATTTCACCTTCCGAAGATTATGAAAAACTCACCACAGGCTCTTTTTGATGAATACGTGGTGCGATCCCTAAGTCCTTAGACTCGTTGATAAATAAGATTATGACGTATATGCCGTTGATACTATAAATAGATGAGCTATTATTGGTTACAGATATGACTCATCATACCCAACATGTATGTGTGAGTGATGCGTACAGCCATTATTTCTTTTTTTATTGTAGACATGGACCGTAACGTCGGATATCGCATCGTGATAAAATTTCTGCTCCTATGCCATACTAAAAGCTGCGACATTTTGCAGCAGTTGCAGGAAGCTTATGGTGACCAGTGCCCATCACGTGCAACAGTGTATAATTGGATCAGAGACTTTAAACATGGCCGACAATCCGTGTTTGATGCTGAGAGATTAGGACGACCGCGTGAAATTTTACCCGGGAAAAGTGATTTGGCATGAAGATCGTGTCAGAAGAGAGACGAATAAGCATCCATGAACTTGCACAGCATCTATCCATCAGCTACCATTCTACATATAATATTATGCAATCATTTGGACATCGCAAACTGTGTTCACGTTTTTTTCCCAGATTCCTATCCGGTGAAATGTGCGACAAATGTTTGCAGTGTTGCACTGCCAATTTGGAGTTGCTTTGCACTCATGGTGATCGCTTCATCAATAACATCGTTACACAAGATGAAACCCCGATGAGCTCGTATGTGCCTGAGAGCAAGCATCTATCTTCTGAGTGGTGCTTCCCCCGTAAAAGTGCTCCCCGAAAATTTCGAAGTGGCACCTCGCACAAGCGAGCAGCAATGCTGACTGTGTTCTGGGATTCCCATAGCATTATTAAAATTGATTTCCTCGAGAAAGGACTGACAATGAATAGTAAGTATTATGTTGAATTACTTCGCGATTTGAGAAAGTCTCGTAGGAAGCCAAGAAGGATCCCATTGTGGCTCCTTCAAGACAATGCAACCATTCACACTTCGCGAGCAACTTTGACTGCTGTGGATGACTGTGGCTTTCAGTTGGTTTTCAACCCCCCCCCCATAGCCCTGACATAGCCCCAACTGATTTTGCTTAAAGAAACACCTAAAGAAACATTTGCAAGGTGTCCACTTTCATTCAGGTGATGTCCTCAAGGAGAAAGTCCTCGATATTCTCAATTCTTTGCCTCCCAATTTTTACAAAAATTCGTTCTCTGAGCCTGTTGCTCGCTGGCGCAAGTATGTTGATGTACACGGCTCAAACATTGAGAAATGATTTACTTTGATGTCATGTAATGATTCTGAAAAACTTAAGTTGATTGGACTTTGCTTTCTTGTCGAGTCTAAGGACTTATGGATCGCACCACGTAATATGCTTTGGACTATGTTAAGGTGCATCATTCGTGTCCACCTAGCTTGCTGAACGTTCACGATTATCATATTGGATTTACTTGTCATCACAAGTGACGATTCGATTCAAAAAGTGATCCTATGTATAACGAGAAAATATCATCAAACAAGTATCCAAAAGTCTTTGTTTCTGGTTTTCATTCAACTCACATGAAATTCACCTATCAAATTTATTTGCTTTATCAATTTGAGTGAAGTGATTCAATATAGTTTGCTTTGTAACAGAAAATGTTTGTGATAAATCCTGAACACTTTGGGATGGATCCGACTTCACGGTTACCTTCAGTTCGCCATTGTCTACCTGCCTTACTCGGCGCCCCTGAGACTTAATATTGACATTTAAATTACCTTACTCAAATTTTCTAAACCACTTTGAGACTGTTTGCAGCGTAGTAGCATTGCATCCGAATACACTATTGATGTTTCGCATGGTTCCCGATACTGAGCTTTCAAGTAAGAACTCGTACTTCATAATAGTTCGAATTTCTGCCTTATCCATTTTTTTTAAAATACTGATTATTAAAAAATGTTATTAATAATTATTATTATTATTTTATTATTATTATTATTATTATTATTATTATTATTTTAATTAATTTTTACAAGATATGTAGCAATCAAACGCAAAAACTGAGCTACAAAATGTTAAGTCGTTATCAAATTATAAATATTTGAATTTTTTGTAATCATGGCTACACATTTCATACCTAACAATTTAGTAATAATAATAATAATAATAACAATAATAATAATAATATAAATATTCTACAAATAGAGTTTAATGTTAATACTTTAAAATATATTAATTTTCGTACCATTTCGACATATTTGTTTTAAAAAACGTGTGTAAAATACACTTTTTATTTTGTCAGACATTCGTAAAATAAAATTAAATCCTGGATTTATTTCTGATTGAAGCAATTTTAGAATAATATTCATTTTATTTATATAATAAACAAACGTAAACATCTTAATAAACCTAAAGAGTATTGCTTATTCATCGGTTCAGTCAGTCAATGTAATATTCATACGAGCAATACATTCTACTTGCTTCTATACAGATGCCACGGTAAAAGCTGCCAACACGGTAGAATTTGTTTATTTTTTGTTCTTTCAAGAAAAAAAATCAAGAAGCTTGTCAGAGTTCTATACAAATGTATCTCTGGAGTCTCGCGTTGTGGAAACATAAAGCGGTATAATGACAACAGAATCGATAAGATAACATCAATTTTCACAAAGTATCAAACTCCTTTATCTAACAGCTGTTAAAACCTCCAGCTCTCGTTTCTTCAGTTCCATTTTTCCTTCTTTTTTCTTTAAAACCGATTCGACAAATTGACATATTGTTTTCTTTTCCGAACACCATTTAAACAAATAAATTTCAACTTTATATTTCAATTTGATTATTGATAGAAAAGTGCATTTGTCAATAAAACAAATTACGAAAATTATTTATTATTTATTTATTTTAATTATTTATTTATATTTATACATAGAGTTTTCATATTTGTGATATTATTTATATAATGTGTCACAGTAATATTAAATATAATATGCCATGTAAAAGCAATCTTTATTTATTCTAAACTTGTATGTTTTTTATTAATACGTTTTTATTATATTAGGGTGAACCAAAAGTCTTTTCGTATTTTCTACGTCTTTTTGGTCAATTGTTTCTTATTACCAAATAAAGATATTTTATGTACATGTGTTATATGTTTTTAAAGCTATTGAACTGCCCTATCACAATATATATTAAAACTTCTAATTAGTCGTTAATATAATTTTTATGGTATTTTAGAAATATCATGAAAAATTTTGAAATTCGTGTTCTTTTACGCCATTACTGGAAACATGGCTTAAACGCAACTGCAGCAACAAAGAAGATATGCGAAGTTAAAGGCGATAATGTGGTCTCAAATCGTACTGCACAAAATTGGTTCATAAGGTTCAACGAAGGTGACATTGACCTCGGAGAGAATGCACGTTCAGGCCGACCTTTCACCGTAGATTCCGGAGCAATTCGTGAAACCGTCGAGACAAATCCGTCAATGAGTACTAGCAGATTGTCGGTCGAACTTGATATTTCTCAAACATCCATTGTACGACACATTCACGCTCTTAGCAATGTCAATAGACGATGTCGAGAAGTGCCTCATGAATTGACACAAATTCAAACCGAAAAGCGTTTCGAAACTTGACAAAAATTGCTCTGAAAATCCGCGCGATGACCGTTTCATCCGTCGAATTGTAACTTGCGATGAAAAGTGGGTTTACTTCAGTAATCCAGACCAACAAAATCAATGGCTGGACCCCGGACAATTGGCGAAATCGGTAGCGAAACGAGATCGTTTCTCAAGGAAGGCACTTTTGTGTGTTTCGCGGAATTACGAAGGCGTGATTCACTTCGACGCTGACCTTTACTGCGCTCAACTTGATCGAATGTATGCGGCACTTGGCGAGAAATACCCCGCTTTGATCAATCGAAAGCGAGTTCTTCTACAACAGGACAATGCAAAACCGCACACCGCCAAACAAACAAAGGAAAAAATCAAAAATCACGACGCCTTTGATCTTCTTCCACACCCAGTGTATAGTCCGGATCTTCCGCCATCCGTCTATCACCTTTTCCGCTCTATGGCACACCTTCTTCTTAGTCGCAGCTTCAATAATCTGACCGAGGTCAAAAACGGGTGTCATCAGTTCTTCGCTTCTAAGAACAAGGATTGGTACCTCAGTGGGATCGCACAACTTGCCGCTATACATTCACATGGCCTTTACTTTGGAACTTAAATGTTTTTTATTTGTTGTAAAATTATGTTTAAATTTTTAATAAAAAATACGAAAAGACTTTTGATTCACCCTAATAATACATTTAAAAAAAAGAAGTAAGTCTATAAGAAAATAAGAGATAAAAAGAGTCAAGATGTTCTTAAATAGCCAAAGTTGTAACAAATTAACTACTGACCATCGTCATAGCAGACAGTTATTATCAAAGATGAGACAAAGAAAGAATAGAAATAAAATAAACAAAAATATTATATATTATAAATTATATTATAGAAAACCAATCAATAAAAAAACCAAGTCAAATAAAAATTTAAAAGAAAAGAATCCAAGTATACTCGAATACGAAGCTGTCCAAACCCTTCCAACTAAAAGTATTGAACATTATTCAATCCAGAAGAACAAATTCTTTTTCCTATCTAACAAAGAGTCAATCCTTCTATCGAAGATCTGAATCATTTCAAATTAAGTCCTCTACCAAGCCATGAATACCTTACAATTTCCGTATTCCGCAAAATTTACGTTTTAGTTAGTGATTAAGTGACTTTTTTTCATTGTTATACGTTAATTAATTGTATTAAACAAAGACTGTTAATCATTATTTATTCATAACGAAGAAAATTCAATAGTTAAAGTTTACAAACAATTTATTTTTCTTGTTCTACATTAACAATTACGCTAACAAATATTAATAGAAGACGTAAAAATACTTTTATCATTGTTTCGGCAAGGAAAGTTTATTGTAGTACTACATTGACTTACTTTATACAAATTTTATATTTTTGATTCCAGTTAAAATTCACAGCAATGAATATGTTTAACATATCTGGCAATTCCTTTCGATGAAATGGGAAGATTTACCCTTTTAAATATTTTTATATGGTGATTTTAAAAGGCGATTGATAGGTAACATTACTTTAAGTTGAATCCAGATCTAATAAGTATTCAATATATCGGCTTCCGAGGTTTTATGAAAAGAATAAATAAAAATTAGTATATATGGTTATTTATTGACGGATAACTGTGTATACATAGTAAACTACGATACTCAGTATTGGCTCACATGTTAGTGAATAGTAGATTCTGTATCGGATGTAAACCTCAAAAATTCAAGAGATTCTGATCCTTTCACATCGGTTTGCGAGCCTTCAGTGCACGGGCAAGTTTCAGTTCACCTCTAAAACATGACAGATCTTGATTCCTTGTACCATAGCTTTGTCAGGCTTGGGCTGTATAAATGTACTTAGTGCAACGACGAAAGGGAAAGTTCAATATCCATCTGTATGTTATATTATTCATAATAAGCGATCAAAATAATAAAATTTATTCCATAAATTAAAGTTTATATCATGTTACAAAAAGTGAGAAAAGTAAAAACATTTAAAGCACAACATACCATAACAGAAACATGAACATTTCTTTAAGTTATCAGTTATTGTACGTTATTCACGTTGACATTTCTTTTACGATGGCCACAATAAATAAGTCATAAATAAATAAATAAATAAGTCTGCCCACCCCTAAGTAAAAATACAAATGAAAAAGAAATAGGGAGTCATATTTATTCATATACCATATATATAGTATAGTAGTAGGCAACATGTATACAGAACATCTGAACAACAGATCTATTGGATGACAGAGAGTAGTGTAGGTAGCGTTGATGAGAGAGAAGGAAAGTGTATATACATGGATGGACGCGGTATGATGGATTCATCTATATCCAAACAAACACGCACAACCACACATTTGCTGTCTATATGTGTCGTTCTGAGCTTACTCTTACTGCATACTATGCAGTGCATAGTATCATTGTAATTGATCCTAGCATGTGACATTATTTTCATTGTAATACAACATGTCGACACACAAGAGCATCATGAATTTCTTCCAAGTCATTCCGAAGAATTCTGTGACTTCAGTCCCTTCACCTAGTGATACTATCCCTGCGACTGTCATCAATATGTGCTACTAAATCCATCTCTGATACTATACAATCAATCTGCTCTACTACTTCATATATTCCTGCTACTCCATACATCCCTGACAATGGAGTAATGTCTTCATTTGCTTGTGTACCTGCTAAGCCAATGGCATCTACTAAATATGATTTGGGGAACGACATGCCGCGCTAGCCAACTGCTGTAAATTTCCCAAAGACTCCATTTGGTTCAAGGGAACTCTCACTCTATTCTGCGTGGTATAGCGGAAGACCATATTTGAAGTACTCTATTGAGAAAGATGCAGTCTTCTGCTTTTACTGTCGAAAATTCTTATTACCCGGCTCTGCTTGAGAAAGTGTTTTCAGAACAGGTAAATTCAGAAATTGGAAATCGACTTTAGAAAATGGAAAAGGTTTTCAAAAACATGAATCTTCTGCTGACCATATCCATGCCAAGGTTCGATGGAAAGAGTGGCAGCTGCAATGTGAAAGAGGAGAGAAAGTTTGCACTTTGATTAATGAAACACAACTGAAGTACAACCGTGATTATATCGACGCAATTGTTGACATCGTAAAGTTTCTTGTGAAAAAATAATTAGCCTTTCGTGGTGACAGTTTCAGTAAAAATGACATTGATCAGGATGAGAAACTTCCAAGTGGTCTATTTTTACGTGTCTTTGAATACACAGTTAAGAAAAATCCTGATTTGGCTCGAATCATTAAAAAAATTCCAACAATTGTCACATACACATCACCTAGAATTCAAAATGAAATTATCGCGTTAATGACATCAATAGTAAAAGAGTCAATTGTAAAGAAGTGCAATTCTGCGGACGTCGAATATTTTACACGGAAGGTGGATGGTACCAAAGATCGAACAGGGACTGACAATGTGTTGATTGCCATAAGATTTGTCCCAGCAGGATAACCTCAGGAGCACTTAATCTGCTTTTCTCGAACAATTGCTCTCAATGGCGAGGCCTTCGCAGATGTAATTTTGACAACTTTAAAAAAGGCTCAATTGGATCCTAAAAATATAATTTCCTAACGCTATGATGGAGTCACTGTTATGTCTTGACAGTATGGTGGGGTCTAAGCCTTGCTTCAGGAGCGACTACAAAAAGAAATTCCGTATGTCCATTGCTTCAACCACAAATTGCATTTGGTTGTCGTATGTGCTATTTCTGAGTGCAAAAAAACTGCAGGACTTCTTCGACATATGCAGAAACTTAAATACATTTTTCTCAAAGCCTAATGTTGCGGCCATCTATCAAGGCGATAAACTGAAGCGGTTCATGGAACATCGTTGGACAGAACACCTGTAGACTACGCAATCAATAACAACAAATTATGATACAGATGTGGATTTGCTTGAGCTCTGCTCTGATAGAGATTCCCGCTTTTCCATTAATATTCAATTGGAAGCCACTGGAAACTCGCATCGAGTCAATGAAGTGGAGTTTTAAGTTCATTGAACAAATGGTTCTCTCGTTGCTGACCATCCTCGAACCAGCCAACAATATATTTCATCTGTATGTGATTTTATGGATGCCGTCATAGAGCGCATTCGACTCCTCCATAATGAATAGGAATTCCAAGTTCTTTATGCGAAATTTGAAGGTCATATTGATATGGAACCGAGACTGAAAAGAAGACGAAGCCTTTTTTCCTATTTTTCTTATTCAAATATGAATTTTTGTCGAGCGAAAAGATTTTTTCAATAAATTTTTTTCTGATAAGTTTTTAAAAATTCAAATGATATGAGTACAATTATTTTATTTAGTGATTTCATTTCCTCACGAAAAACGATTTTGAATTCCGATAAACCGAAATGATTAATTATCGGCAATGAATCATCCGATATGGACAGTATTGTTTCCAGTTTACTTTATGGATTTTACAAGCATTTGTCATTTTACGATTCGTATAATATCATTCTGATTAGATCTAATTCCAAGCAAAAAGTGATGTTAAGGCGCGATGTCCTCGAATGGTTGCAACGAAAGTTTGATATCGATGTCGACAATAATTTGGTTTATTTGGATGGAATAGAGATGTGTTTCGATGATTGTCGATTTTGGGAAAATGTACGAGTCATTCTCGATTGCCATTGTGCACGGAAGGAGCGGATCACGTGTCATGTGCCAGAGATCATTGATCACCGCGAGATCACATGCAGATTTCCTTCGAGTCAGCTCGAGACAGAGAGAATTCAGACAGTCAGTTCTTGTTCTACTCTCGTTGCGCAGTGTAGATTGACTGATATATCACTGCCACAACTGAAGCTCTGCTGAGGCTTCTTTACGGAGCAATTCCCTTGATACGGCCTGTCTCGGTCTTAGCAATAATCGAACTACGAAAATGGACACCGCAGTATCGAGTGAAATCGATCAATTGTTTTCCTTGAGCAAAGATCAGCGATTCGAAATTGATCAAAATGAAGACAATTTTCATGTAATGAGTGAGAAAGTAATGTTTTATTCCCCCGACCCCACCACCGCCCCCCGACTACAGCGTGCTGCAGCCGCGCTGCGCATGCTCTTGCATCTTTTAAATGTTGATTTCATTTTTTTGTTATTAGAAGTTAATATCAATATACAATTTATATATATACCAAACATATACCAAAGATATTTTTTTTACTTTTTATTTTAGTTTTCTAAATGAAAATTTTTGTTAAATTTTGAAATATTTTTGAAGTCTAAACTTTATAAACATCGATGCTATACATCCTATCCAAAAGCCTTTTTAACCATTAATTACATATTAATTTTGATTTAAAATTAACACAATAAAAATATATGATTTATTATTTATTGTATTTTTTAAAGTCAATTTAGATTTCTGAATTTAATTTCAAATTTATTTTGAAAAACAAAAAAAACATAATAAAATCCTCATAATAGACATTGAGATTAATTTCTTTAAGTCTTATTTTCCAAGACTTAAGTGAAGCCAAACATAAAATATGAAATTAATTTTATTATTTTATGATATAATTGTCGATTTATCGTTTCCATTTTTTTATTAATAAAGATTTTTTTTATTTCTATTTAAATAAAAATAATCATAGAAATTTTAGTATTTTTTTAATTAAACAAATTTTGTAAAGGAATATCGTTTTTGATTTCGTAAAATAAGATAAAATAATTTCGCTTTTTTTCTATTTATTGTAAATTTCAAAGATAAAATATTTTCATTTATAATTTGATTTTTTCGTCATTTTAAATGTAAATTAAATAAAAATTAAACTGAAATGTTAAACTTAAAATATGGAAACGTTACAAAATTCAATCTTTTATATTCATTATTTATTTTAAAAAAATTTTTCTCATAATTAAAATAAATATAGAATCAAAGTGATAATATGACGTTAAACGAATTAAATAAATTCTCAATCAAATTGAATATAATGATGAATGTAAAACTCTTAACGCATTTAAGAGGAGTATTTATAGAAGTATAGCAAGATTGTTGCAGTCACACCAGATTGTAATGTTTCTCCTCAAATTAATCGAAAACGGTTTATAGATTCCAAGCTAACCTATTTCGAGTTTTAACCAGTAATGCACACGTCAAAGGCTCTGAAGATATTTCACAATAAGACAATCCAACAGTAACTTCAACCACTTCGACCACATCGACGGCTTTGGAAGAAACCATAGGTACAAATTCAGTTTTTACGATCGAAGATCTTTTTTGGAGGAAGAATTTAAATGCCTATTTAGCGGCTGTGTTAAGTCCAATAACACAGCAGAAGCTATGCAGAACGATGGAATCTCAGTCTATGGTTGGTTATTGTAGTAAAGCCGTCGAAATGGAAAATTCGTCCTCAAGATAATTGGTGTTTTATTAATTAATAAAAAATACTATTGTGATAGATTTATTGATTAAAATGTAGTTTTTAAGAAAAATATTACAAAATATTATTCCAATTCTGGGAACGAAATATACACTTCAAATATAAAATAATTTTTATGAAATATCATAAATTATAAATTAAATTAACAATATATGCTAAAAAGACAATCAAAATTAAGAAGGATTTATTTTTAAATTTTATTGATCTAAATTACATTTTCAGATTTTTTAACTTAGAAGTTAAAATTAAATCCAGTAACTCTCAGATACTCAATATTATTACGTCTTTTATCATGATCACAAACAATGGAGTAAACTCTTTTTGAATTTTTTTGATATTTCTTATTTCTTGTAGGGATACGTATCCTGGATCATATTGATGAAGACTTTATTGCTTTTTGAGAACTTCGATGAATATATACATATTTGGGTAAACTGTACCACAAATCTGAGAAAATCCACGATGTTACCTTCAATTATTTGTACGAGGATCTTCATTTAACGTTCTCTGATATTGATTCCATATCTGTATTTCGAAAATAGGTGATCTACGTCTACTGCGTACCTTTTTTCCAATGTATGTATCTTCAAAATATGAAGATTTTGGAAGTAGTTCAATAGGAAATCTGTCTAGTAATTCTTCAAAAACATCTGGAATTTTTAATTTTTAATTGTTAAATTTTATTTAATTTTTCTGGGGACGAATTTTTTACGAGATCGAATTGTGGGGGACGAATTTTCCGGATCCCATATATATATATTAAATATAAATTTATGTTATATGTATTATCATAATATAATAAATAGAAAAGAAAATAAATATATTAAATATAAATGTAAACATTTTGTTTTATCAAAAAATTAATTTATATTATCTCTAAAATTTAATAATAAATTAAAAATGTTTTAAGTGTAAAAATTATCATCCTTCTCGTTAAATGTAGTCATAAATATAACATTTTCTTTTTCATTAAATATTTAAGACCCAAGTAGTTAAAATTATTAAAAAATATGTTTCAGTTTCATTAATTTACAATATGAAAGGGAAAAAAAGTCATGTTAAGACAGACCGACTGGCAAAACCTAAAGGGTTCATTAAAAACGATTGTTTAGACGGGCGAATGTCCTTGCTGAAATATCCTTAAATTATTGTTACAATTGGATTCAAAATAATTAATTATTAATATTTTAATTTTACATAATTAGTTGATATATTGAATTGTTTTCTGAACTTTCTCAGTAAATTTTTAAAATATTCGTTTAATCAAACATAATTATTTAAAATTTATTCATCACTTTTGTTCTTAAGAATTTTTTTTGAGATATCATTAAAAATAATTTTTCGTTTTAACATTACACATTGCTTTGTAGCATTCTTCTATTAAAATTATTTTTTGTGAAAATGCTCATAATATTCATCACTAACAAAACCAATTTTTGATTGAGAGAAACCTCGATGAGACATTAAGAAGTTACGTTTTAAGAGCGTATTACAACG
>MQRK01163786.1:0-14738 GCA_001938485.1 Girardia tigrina | reverse complement strand
GGTTGTGTAAAAAAAGAAAATACAAAAGTTCCTCAAAAATATTTGTTTAAAAAATTCTAATTGTTATAGAAATAAATTTTTGGTGTTCGTTATAATGTCTTGTGAGCAAGAATCCAATAATACTTATAATTGTATTTGTGAATCAATATTAATTTGTTGATCACAAATTCAAAATTTGAATCCCATTTGAATTATAATTATACTTTCGATAAAAAAAGAGAAATAAAAATAGAAACATCATCTTTCATTTCTTCGCTCTATCATTATTCTGCTAAAACATGTGGAACCAATACGTTGGCGAGGTAACGTTTGTTCATTTTCATGAGATTCGGATGCACTGCTTCGTGGCTAATTCCAATTTCTTGACCAATGAATCTCGTTGTGGCAATTTTTTTTCCTCTAGAATTCGTTTTAAATCTGCAGCCACCTCATAAGACGGTTGCGCACTGCGAACTTTTTCATTTACCTCAAAGATAGCGTTCTCGAATTTCTTTACCCAGTTGGAAAATGTACTTGATGTAGTTGTTCCTTCTCCCAGTGTGTTGTTTATTTATTTTGCAATGTCTACAGCTGATAATTTACACTTCCAACAATAGAAAATAAGCTTTCTCACATTTTCTCTGTTGAAATTCATAGTTTACTTTGAAAGATGGCAAAAATATTGTAATATCGTATTACTCTAAATAAACAATTTTTAATTTATTGCATTTTTTATTATGTATACTGAAATAAATATTAATAAACTTTTGATAGTTATAATTTGTATTAATCATACAATATGCACACCAAATTTGGATTTATTCGCGGTCATAGATCTCCAGATACAACGACAAATACCTAGGAAAAACTTAGTTGACAACCCTGTATATATATAACACATGGGTTTCATATATATACGAAAAATTGATTTTCAGCACTTTTTTGAAAATGTTTATATGGATTCTGAATGTTCGTAAATGGATTTATATTCAAGTGCATTGACACATTTTAGATATTGTGCTTTCTTGGGCCTCTAAAATCGATGTGCTTTTTGTGTAAATTTGCACATTATGTTAATTATAGGAAAAGGTAATCAATATATGAAAATTCTAATTGCACATTAAGATAGAGAATCAAAATGTGCATTAAACACATGATATCGATTTTTAACACTAGCACTTTTAAAAATTTATATTCATTGATTTTTGCGCTCTTGAACATGTGCAACATAAGCAGCACTGTGATCGCACATGGTGCATTATCGATTAGCACTTAAAAAATATCGATTAGCACATTTGGGCCCTGTGCAACAATTGATTAGCACTTTTTTCTATGGTTGCTATGGATACGGTAACCGTTACCATGGTTACAACCAACTTGATTTACTTTATACGTTGCTAAGGTAATCTGCTTCTTGGTTACCTTTGCTAATAGAAACGGAACCGTTGCTATGGAACCGGAAACCAATCATACGCGTTTCTGCCTAGGCTAGGATAATCACAACTAATATAAATTTTTACCAGAATATTATTTTCAATTTTTTCTACATGAGTTTTTATTAAAATTTATTCATATTTTTCGGAACACCAACACTTTTATTATTCCAATATCTAACGGTTGCAATAAAGATGTTGTATTTTTGGGCGAAAACATCAAACTAACATTATTCAGATCCATCTGAAAATAGATCTATTAGAAAAATTTTCCATTTCATCATTTCATTTAGATTAGATGTCCAAAGTTTAAAAATATTTCAATTCATCCAAGCGTTTTTACTATTAATGTAAATACGTTGTTTGTCTCCAAATTAATGTTTTTTAAACTCCTTGGATTTTTAGATTTGATTTAGTTTTTCTCCTGTCATACTAATACTTAACATTAATATGTCTTTCTTTAGATTCTTTCTTTATTCATTATTTTCTGTATCATCATTTTCTTCTACATAACTATAAGAATTAAGCTTTTGATAATATAATGGCTTGTGTTTGATCCTGAGAGGGGGTGCGGAGACACTGGTTTGCGGGAGCTGGGCTCGCTTATCAAGCCAAAACATTTCAAGCGGCTTTGTCCGCCGAGATCTGCCAGTCGTGATCTGATGATAATTTCTCTCGGCTTCTGGCATCTCGCCAAGGTTCTCCCTTTAAAAGAAAATTTGTTGACAGAGAACATCATTACGAAAGGATTAAAAAAAATAATTTAGGAGAAGAAGTGACTTTAATTACAATCTTTACACAAATAATTCACCTTTCTTCCGCTTCCTTTGACCCTTTTTGTCAAAACAAAAATAAAAAAATAAAAAAATTACAATAAAATAAATCGCAAACAAACATATCGTGAAATAAAAAAAGGTATTACACTACCTTAAGACAGATACACCTGACAGAAATCCGATTGGGAATCAACGAGATAGGAAAGAAAATAAAAATAAAAATAGTATGTCACATAAATACATAATCACCACTCAAAATAAAAAAAATATTACAACAGTCCCCCCCCCAAGAAAACGGAGTATTTGTGTTAGTGATAACTTGTGTTATGTGAATGTGAGTTGTGCTAAACTGCATATTGTATAATATGGACAAAAAATATTATTTTAGGATTTTGACGTTTCTTAAGTTATATGTTTTATGCCTATTGTTCTTAAGAATAGTAATGTTATTTGCTCCCGTTTTTATAATTTTATATGTCCTTCGTATCTTTCGTCAAAATCTTTTGCATTTTGTATTTTAATGAAAGCTGACATCGGTATCCGATTTATATTTGATGTTTCTGTATGAAATTCGTCTGGTTTCTTGTATAATTCGAAATTGAATTTGTTTCCCGTTAGTTTTTCAAACGCTGACATTTTGTCTATGTTGTTTCGTTTGATCCTGAGAGCTAAAGCTGTCTCTGAAAGCTTTTCTAGCCAATTTTGATTATTACATTTTGTGTGTAATGTTTGTTTGAAATAACGATTGAATATTTCAACTTTTTCGTTGACTTGTGGATTGTAAGGTGTGGGTTTAATTTTTTTAATGTTGAATTTCAAACAGAGGTTGTTGAATTATATTGATTGGAATTGTTTTCCCTGATCTGTTACAAGTCGTTTTTGCGGACCGTACAGTGAAATCCAGTGTTTTTCAAATTTGCTGCATATTGTTGAAGCTGAGATGTCCCTAACTGGCATCACTTCGAACCAGTTTGTTTTCTTATCTATGATACAAAATATGTATCTGTAGTCCTTGTTGGGTGGAAAAGGGCCTATTAAATCAAGATGTAAAAATTCTAACTTATCAAGTTCATCGTAACTAATTTTCTTTATTTTGTGTTTCTTGGTTGTTTAATTTTTATTGCATATTAAGCAGTTTTTAGTGAATGTTTTAACGTCTTTGTGAATGTTTTTCCAACACGCTTGTTGTCTCAATATGTTGAATGTTGTCTCAGCGCCATAATGTCCGATATCATGTATGTTTTTAATGCATTGCTTTCTTAAATGAATTGGTATTAGTGGTCTGTTACTTCCCGCTGATTGATTGGTCGAACCAAAAATTGTCTATTTTTTTAATTTTAATGAAGTATTATTGCATTTGATTATTGTATCTTGTTGTTTGTCGATTAGTTCATTAATGTTTAAAAAATTAAAAAAAAATATTTCATTGACTGTGTTGCGTGACAAGAAATCTGCTACTATGTTGCTTTTTGCGGGTATATAATATATTTTACAGTCGAACTGTGATATGTAACAGGTTTGGTTTAGTTGGCGTGGACTTGAGTTTTTTAAATCGAGTGCATGTGTTAACGGTTTATGATTAGTGTATATATTAAAGTGCCTAGGTTCTAAATATTCTTGGAAATGTTTTATTGAACGGAATATTACTAATAATTCCCGATCGAACGTTGAATATCTAGTTTCTGTTGGTTTTAATTTCTGGGAGAAGAAGGCGATAGGGATGTCCCTATCATTAATTTTTTAAACATTAATGAACTAATCGACAAACAACAAGATACAATAATCAAATGCAATAATACTTCATTAAAATTAAAAAAAAATAGACAATTTTTGGTTCGACCAATCAATCAGCGGGAAGTAACAGACCACTAATACCAATTCATTTAAGAAAGCAATGCATTAAAAACATACATGATATCGGACATTATGGCGCTGAGACAACATTCAACTGTATTCTTTATGATTTGTGATAGCGTGGCAACAATTGCGCAATTAGATGCGTCTGTTGTCAAATTTAATTCGGTATTCTGTTGTATCATATGTAATTTCGTAATTTATGCGATTTCATCTTTAATATTTGTGAATGTTTAAAGGTTCGAATTGGACCATTGTATCATTTCTAGTTTCTTTTTGTTTTTTATCATTTCCGTTAGCAGTGTTAAAATTGCAGAACAGTTTGGAATAAATTTGTAGTAGAAGTTCACCATTCCACAAAATCATCTGATTTCTTGTACGTTCTTTGACTTCCATTTTTTCTTTGATAGGGTATGTTATCCATTTTTCAAAAGTGTAACCAAGGAAATTAATTTTTTGCTTGTTTACTTCACATTTTTTGTAATTTAAATTGAGGCCATTCGTTTTTAAAATTTCTAATACTGTCGCTACGTGTATTTTATGATGTTCGAGGTCCGTGCTTCAAATTAAAATGTCGTCTAGATAAACGATTGTTTAAGGAAACTTTGAAAATAAATTATCCATGAGTCTCTGAAAAGTGGATACTGCATTCTTCAAACCAAAAGAATCTTGAGGTACTCAAAAAGTCAGAAAGGTTTAAGAATAGCGGTTTTTTTAATATCATCTTGTGCCACAGGAATTTGGTGATAAGCTTTCTCGAGATCAAGTTTGGCAAAGTGTTTCGCTTCAGCTAATCCTGTAAAGACGTCTATGATAAGAGGCACTGGTTATTCGTCCTTGATCGTGATTGAGTTTAATCTAAATAGTCTCCGCATCATCTCCAGGCATTGTCTTTTTTTCGTTTCATTAACAAAGGTGACGACCAGTTTGAATCTGACAGTCTTATTATTTTCTTTTAGATTAACTCTGCGAAGATGGTTTTTGCTTCATTAAGTTTGTCAGTTGGTAATATTCGAACTTTGGTGTGAACTGGTAATCCGTTTGTGATTATTTGAAAAATTGTGAATTTTTGTTGTTTTATTTGTTCTGTTAACTTGGGTCTCAGTGTTCCAATCATTTAAGATTTTTCTATTTTTCTCGATTGTTTTCATTTTAGTATTGTCATTTGTGATAATTGGTGAAAAAATTTTTGTATTTGTAGTTTCAGATGGACTTGTCTGTTTGATGTCTTTGTGAAGGTCGGGCTCAATTTCAAAATTTTTGAAATAATTAATTTTTATAAAGAATTTCTAAAATAATTAAATATTTAAAATCAAAAGTTTTTAAAGAAATTTTAAGTAATATATATATCTTAATTAATTTAAAAAAGTTATTTTCGAAAATAATCAAATTTTAATTGTAGAGTAGAAAATGAAATTAATTCGGAAATAATGGATTTTTAAATAATTCATTTAAAAGAAATATATAAAGACAAGGATAATTATTTTGTACTAATTTTAAAAGTTATTCTAAAAAATAAATATTAAGATTTTTATCATTAATGTATCGTAATAATAATAATTTGAATATTGTAAATTATTTTGTTGTATTTAAATTGTATTTAAAATTTGTATGGTATTTAAAATAATTGTAGGTAAAAAAATGCTTTTAAAAGGAAATATTGATAATAAAAATAAACATTAAAATCTTTATTAATGTTTCACAAAAAAAGAAATAACATTAAACTAATTCTAAAATAATAAAAATCATTATGGTTAATTTAGTAAAAATATGACTATAAAATTATGTTGGTTTTAATTTATAAATAGTGGAATGTAAATTTTCAGAATAAATAGAATAAATTTTTCAATTTTAAATAACTTATCAGTTTATTTATATTTTCATATTTTTATATAAAAAAATCTGGTCAAAAAGAAAACGAAAAAGTTCCTCGACAAACAATTTTTTATTAAAAAATATTGTTAACTAAAAATTGTTTGAATAACTGTTAATTGTGTTATTAATAAATTTTTGGTGTTAATGAATTATAATATCGATCAAGAACCCAACAGTCTTTTTCAGTGCTATTGTCTTCAGGTGAAAATGTGTTTTTTGTAATGTATATGTAATTTTGTTGACATGCTTAATTGGATTTGTAGGTAATTGATTTTGTGGTTTGGATATGTTGTATTCAGAATTGATTATTTGTTTTTTATTTATTTTGTCATTTGTGTAATTGATCTCGTATTTGTCTTTTTTATATCGGTTTTTGAAATTATTATGATATATTGAGTTACAGTATGTTGTTATTTTAGTTTGTGGTATTTAGCTACTAAAAGGTATTGGTAGGGTTTCAAAAAATGCATACGAACACTCTTGATAAAATTTTAATAAGAAAAAAATTCAAAATAATTCTTTTGATAAAATTATTAATTTCAAACAAAATAATATTTAGTTTAGCAAAATTTGGAATCAAAATTAAAAATATTTTAGTCTTTGTTTTATTTGATCAATTTTCAAGGTTAGAAAAAACTAGTATATAAACAACGACGAATTCAGTCATAGGGACACAAATAATTTCCTGCAACAAATTTTTAAGAAGAATCCGTGTAGAGTAAATTTATTCTTTATTTTTATTTCTTTTTCTTGAAGTTGAAGTCGAACTAAGTATCCTGTATAGGCGAATAAAGTTCATTTGACTTTAAGGGTTTAACGGTTATCGTTCGTTTAGAAGATTTAGAGTTTGAAAATTAACAAACTGTAATCTGATAAACTCGCATCGAATATCCGTTTGTGAATACGTCTATTGATACTATTGAATTGAACAATAAAAAGCTGTGTGCTATTTTGTGTTGTTGAAAAATAAAGTTTTGAAAAAGAATTTTGTTTTCATTCATTTATATATTTATGTTGTAAGTCCTTTCTGATTAATTGGAGTCAGATTAAAGATTTCAGATTACAGATTACAGATTAAAGATTAAAGTTTAAAAAATAAAGACTAAAGATTAAAGAATAAAGATTTGTGTTTTTAAAAGTAAATAATTACATTAATAGCTTTGGGTACATTTGCGATAATGAAATTCCATGAATATGTTTTGTTTGCGAGTGTTATATGGAGATTTTTTGAACCGAATGTTTGGATTTCTGTTCCATTTGCGGCGAAAAGTTTAATGTTTTCAAGATTATCAAAACAATGTTGATTGCTCTTCATTGATATTAAGAATTTCCCAAGCTAGAAATAAAGCGAAGCATAATCAAATCAATCAGTCAAATCAGCTTAATTCTATCTCTCGCAAATCAATTCTAAAAATGGATACACTGATCCCAAATAGAATTTTTGTTGGCGGACTCACATCAAATAGAACTGAGGACGAATTAAAAATTTTCTTTTCGAGTTATGGATCAATCAAAGACTTAAATATAATAAATGATCGTACCGGTTTATCGAAAGGAAGCTTTGGATTTGTGACTTTTGAAAATCTAGAAATAGCTGAAAAACTTATCAAGAATCTAAGTGAAACACTTATTTTTAAAGAACGAAAACTGAATATTAGGCATGCTGTAAGGAAGAAGCATTTATTTCCTCGACAAAAAATATTTGGAACAGTTTTATATAATGGACCAGTTCCATATGCTTCGCAAAATGGAGTGACTTGATTTCAGGTTCCTTGGCAAAATTATTCAATTTCGGCATAACAGTCTCCACAATATGCAAATATGATGCTACTTCAACCGACCAATATATTTACCCCAACCTCAGTATACTCATCAAACTTCAGGTGCAGTAATTCCTAACATTAACAATGAACAAAAATTGCATTTAAACAAAATGGGCAAGAATTGGCTGGGTCGGCAATCGCAGCACCTATCTGATTTAACATTATCTGATACATTATCTGATTTAACAGTAAGCTTCCATTCATCTCCACAAACTCCTAGTTGTAATAGTTCTAATTCCGCTATTAGTGCTTCAGTACACGATGTTTTATATATTCCTCACACTAACACTAGTACACAATTCAAATAATGATTTTTCAATCGACAAAGTAAATACAAATATTATTGAATCAAATGCGGATGAGAAGAGTCAGAATTCAGATAAATTCTCTGGTCTGACGGAACTGGTCAGATCACCTTTTTCGGATGGTTCTGACGATCTATATGACGGACCCTACAAAATCATTCACCAAATCTTTCACATTGGATACAAATAGTATGCATACACAAGTAAATCAAAGAAGAATGAGATTCTGGTTTGAAAAACCTTACGACCAACTAAGTCTCAATTATTATTACCCCAAATTACTCAAGAAAATTGTTATGAAATTAACGAACAATCAAAATCCTAACGCTCCACTTTTAAGAGGGAGGCTTTTGCAGTGACCTACTCTTGTATATAGGATTTTAATCCTATAATAAAATGAAATTGATTTTTTAATTCATGAATTAAACAGTTAAATTGTAATTATTAAAGTCGTTCTAAATATATTTTGGAGTTTTATTCTTTGAATTTTCTTTAAAAAGTGAAGACATTTTCGGTTTTCACATTAGGCACAGAATTTACATTGTTGACATCATTTATTTTTCATTATCAGTCTCTATTTCAATCTCTTCAAAAACAGCATCAGTATCTTTAGAATTATCGTATATAATGTTTGTGTTAGTTTTAACTTTAATATTTTTTGAAGAATTCTTTTATTTCCAATGAAGATAAGCTTGTCAAAACTAGGTTAATTTACAGAGGTCACCAAATAAAGTACAACAAAAGTTTTCCAATTTAAACGAATACAATCTTCAACACTTATTTACTGTTCAGCGAAGCGACTTTGTACAACTTTCTAATCCTTCTTACGATGGAGATTGTGCTACAAATGATTCTAGTGGTTCTATAATCTGAAAATGCATTTAAAAGAGAAACATTTTGTCTGAAGAAGAAAAGCTAATGCAAGTGTCGACTTTATTCCTTATCGAAAAGCCTGCTGACCGGTATAAAAGTATCTTCACCAACATAATAAGACTGAGGAACTGTGGAATGTATGGTTGAGATTTATAGAGGATACATGGAAAAAGGTCCTAGACATACCTTAGAAATACACATTTTGGATTTCATTGCTCGCTTTTTTAGTGCGCTAGGCTATGAAATTACATCACAACATACAATGTACATGTCATGTATAAAATTAATAATAAATTATTCTTTTTCTATATTTTTTAAATGACTTAGAAAAAATTTACATATTTGAAAAAAAATTATTTATTAATTTGGAAACAGACATTTTAAAATGGCAAAAAAGTATTTATCAGAATAAAATATTTCATAATTTCAAAAAATAAATATGTTTTTGAATATTTTTCATAATAACTTACATATTAAATGTCTTCAGAATTAATTAACCTCGTATTAATTCTCTTGGAGAGAGAATTTAATTTAAATATTATTAATTTATTTTAAATATTATTATTAAAATTATTACAAAAAAAACACAGCAAACGTATATGTTGAATGTGATTTTTAGGATTTCTTAAGCCTAAATTATCAGGTTATGCAAGCATGCCTACTACAGGTACCATGTAACCCTGTACTACCTTTCCCATAGTCGGATGGCTGGTTATATCTGCAATAATCTAATAACAAAGTCAATATATCCTGGTATAAAAGCGACAATATTCTTAAAACAAAGGTTTTTATGTCAGAAAGACACTTGTTTCTCATTTTCCTCATCTTTATTACTCCTCCAGTATTTGTATTCAATTTTACGAGTAAAAATTTATTTAAATAATTTTTTTCCAAAGTGGCATTTTTATTTACATAAAATTGATAAAATGATAGATGATTTAATTAACTGTAAACAACGACTCTGCCACTTCCTCGGGCGTCTTCGTGGCCCTGTTTAATATCATACAAGTCTTCAAAAATTACTTTATTATTTACATTAATTACAATTTTACAGAAAAGGAAAGAAATTTTTTTTATTTTTTTTAATATTTTTTCCAATTAGCCAGAAAATAGAATATATTTATTTTTTTAACATTCGTGTTTGAAGAATTCCTTGATTATTTGACATTTAAAGTCGACTGTGCCACACAGAAATACATTTAAAAATTTATAATTTTTAATCTTTTATAGCTAAGAATGGCGATTATATTTTAAATTATTTCCATTTTACACCAATCCTAATTTTTATTATAATATTGCAGATTATAAATAATTTAATTTAGTATATATAATATATTATTAATAATAAATATAATGACTGAAGTCATTGCTGAATATATTCAGCGGGGATGAGGAATTAATTTTGCGTTAGAATTAAATATGTGTTAGAATTAATTTCAGGTGGGAATTAATTTCGCTCGAATATTATTTATTAATTATTAAATTATTTTTAATTAATTAATTTTCAAAATTATTAATTTTATTATTTTTGAAGTTTACTAATTAATTTAATTTACTAAATATTTTTTTATTCGATAAAAGGCAAAAACCAAAATATGCATCACATATATTGAAGCGGATATCATAAACGGAATACAGCTACAATGAACCCAATGATTTCAAAGACACGTTCCAAATTTTGGATTTCTATTAAAGTCGCGGAAAATTATTTGTCGAAACAGCAGCATGAAACCAATTGATTGTGGATAAATCTGTTAGCCATATACTTTGAAAGTATCGAAAATCAACTGTGATTTTGCTTCTTTGATTTGAACATTCAATAGAGGGAAGTCTCGTAATTTATTGAAGACTGGCATAGTATTGTCAGTGAACAAGAAACTGAGCGTCATTAAGAAGTTTATCAATTGGTTAAATCAGTTATTTTTTTGTGCTGAAGTTTTTCAATCTACGTTCACTCAACTTTCTCACAACTGATGTTTGAAATACAAATAGTAGCTTTGACGATTTTTTCAATGAGTTTTTCCCGGAGTTCACAGATTGGAGCTTTTGCAAATTTACTGATAATCGTAAAAGGATTGAATAAAAGAATCAGTGATTTTGCAATTTCTTTAATGGTGATAATGACAAGACTTCCTAAGAACAAAAATGTTGACACCATTCGAGACTCACTAAGCACTGAAATGATGAATCTTCGGAATAATAAAAAAGATTCAATCATAACAATTTGTATAAAATTATGCTTTTCTATAATTTGGTTTTTAAAAGTGTTGTAATATTTTTTCATTCATCGATTATTGCCACTTTAAAATCTGTTTTCATTCATTGACAACATCAAAGCTCTCAGGGCGATCTTCGTCCCCCACAGAGAGAAAGTAATTGAGTACGCCACCATCCGAAGCAATATCCGATGGAGTGCGCGTCAGTGGATTGCGTTCAATGACGAAAGAGACTCCTCAAACCTGGATAAATTCCGTGACGATCCAGTTTATAATCCCAGAACTCCTGCAATTGAAGGCCCAATTTTCGAAGAAGACACAGACGAAATTAATGAAGTAGCTGTCGTGGACAGCTTCCAGCTTCAAAGAAGTGGCGAACGATGAAGCTGAAGGAAAGACCAGCCAATCCCGATCAGACTTAAGTCCCGCTGCGCGGGCACTAAAAAACCTTTGTTTTGTAATAAATTTTTGTACTAATTCCCTTTATTATGATGACTTTATCATTTATAGATACAGTTTGTGAAAGTAGCAGTGATGCTATCTGAATAGCATGTCTCTCGCCACCATAGGATATAAAATCATTGACAAACTTAATTTGGTTGATTTATTAAAATATTTTTGGTATCGTATATCAGCTAATCATTATTACTCATTATCGAGGCAGTAGACTTACACGACACGTGGATATATTTGACATTTAGGCGCAATTATTGTAGAGTATGATTTATTCTTGAAGAACAATCATCTCCAAATCTGATCCTTTTTTAAGTAAAATTTAAAATAAATTCGTTTGTTAAATGCTTCAATTTGGTTGGAATGACCTTGAATTTGTTTATATCAAATATTTGTTTGATTTAGTTTGTTGATCTCGAAATATGTGATTATAGTGTTGGCGATTAAATTTTGAATTTTTTTGAATTCCAAAAAAAATTTTCTTCGGAAGTAAATGTGATTTGAATCGATATTATTAAATTAAAAATAGTTTGATTGATTTGTTTTGTTCATCATTCATTCAACGATCTCGACATTAAACACTCAAATAAAATTAAAGATTTGTCTAAAATTATCTCAAAAAGTTCGTTTATCAGATAATTTATTGCCTCCAAAACAAAAGAAATACATCTTGTAATTAATAAGTCTGAAAGCTTTTGTATTTGTAGTGAGATATGCTTTCAGTTTTAGTTTTGTGGTAAGTTTAACTAAGAGATTGACACTGTTTCCTGATGTCAGAGATATTCCATTTGAATGTCGACAGAACATTTACAATCAATACAAATATTTTGTAAGCATTACAATGGCCTAAAAAATTTTACCATTCGAAATGGTTAAAATAGATTTTAAAAATTCAGAAAGAAAGATATTAAAAATGATAAGACCGGTGAATTCGGAACGGCGGATTCTCCTACCATGATTGTGTTATATATTAAAGAAGAAACTTACTTTTTACTTTTCTTTTAATAAAACTGTCTTTTAATAAGTTAAATAAAACAAAAGTAAAATATACTGTAAATTAAAAAAAATAAATATATCAATAATATTAGCGAAATTACTTCCCATGCAAATTTAATTGTCACTTTTGCAATACATATCTCCATTCTTGATCATATATCGATTTGTTAAGATCAAAATAACTTAGATTATAATAATCAGTTTAAGTTTAGTGCAAAATGGTTGATAATTATCGTTGTTATAAGAACTCACACATTGATTATATTTTTATTAGATAAACAATTTGAATCATCCTTGTTGTAATTCATATTTAAGCTTTCATCCATGAACATCTTTTAAAAAAGATTGATAATTTTATTTTGATCATCTAAACTTATTTGACACTTAAATAATCTTTAATAAATATTTACTATGAATTTTATTTAAATATTATCATAAGTAGTAATTTGTTTTATTAATTTAAAAATACAAATGAAAATTTTTTTTAATAAGTTTCAGATGATGAAAATTAATATATTCATCTGGGTAGGAGAGACACAATTCCAAATCAACATACACATTCAAACACAAAACATCAAACATTCAAATATTCCTCACAATCATGAAAGAAACGTTATATTTTTATATTAAAAAACAATGGTGAATTTGCAAAGTGATTCCTCAAATTATAATATTAGATTGAGACTTATAAACCGAAAGGAAATGTCTTTTATGTCGAATTTTTTTAATGAGAATATTGCGTTTTTATTTATATTTTATGTTGTATTTCAATCTTTATATTTCGATATTAATATTAAAAATGAATTTCTAAAGAATAATTGAAACATTAAATATAAATAAATGACTTAATTTTATTTTCTTTTACTTTCAAATCCATTATCTTAATTGTCCTTTATTTATTCTGATAAATACAAATTTGTAATTTTGTCTCTCTTCTCCGGTTTTTTATTCAAAAAAATCAAAATATAAGTTTGTTTAATTATTCCCGGAAATAACTTGAAGAATTTGTTGATAAAAAAAATTCATTCATTTATTAAATACTAAAAAAAATATTTCATTTTACTATTTGCCTGACATTAGATTAAATTGTTAAATTTATTTCGATAAATATAAATAAAAAATAAATTTATATTTTTTGAAAAGAATTTGGCTTACAATACTTTAAATTACAAAAAATGAGAGTCGTTTATTCATTAAAATCAGTTAATTTTTTTGGAATTATTTTGAGTTTTTGTTCATCGAATGAGAAAGAAATTATTTACATAAATCATTGAAAAATATTAATAATAGGAATTCTATATAAAGGAGAAAATGATTATTAAATTCTGCAGGGTATTAAATATTTTTTTATATTTTTTCTTTATAATTTAAAATGAATATTCATTTGTTATTGCTTCGACAATATTTACATTTTAATCAACAGAATATTTTAATTTATTTATATTATTATTATTTCATTATTGTTTCTTATGAAAACAATTCATTTTTCCATGCTTTATATTAGCTTGCATAATATATACCCTGTTTTATGGTTATAAGGTACCATTGCTTACTTAGGTGCCATCTTATTATATGTTTTTATACATTTTTAAATTTTTCTGCTCCTGGACATCGAACTACTGAAGTCAAATCGAAATATGTTGCAAATGGAACCTTAATGGCCATGATTCCAGGTGGATTAATGAAAAAATTACAAGTTTTGGATATCAGTGTCAACAAATCATTTAAAGCTTATTTACGTCGTCATTGGGAAAATTTCTGCCATCAAAAATGGCTTCAAGAAGACCACAATCAATTTTTATCCGAATGAACACGAAGACGTTGAAAATGTAATAATTGAGAAATGCGATGAAGAATCTGAAGAATCTAAAGATGAGGTAGATGAAGATCAAGGTATTCGTGAGCAGCTCATTGATATTTTGTGGGATGAAAATAATTTTGGTAGCGAAGATGAAGATTATGATAATTAAAAAATATACCATTGAAATAGGTAATTGAAAAAGATGGAAAATTTTATTTAATTTTTGTTTCGTTTTACTAAGGTTCCACTGTTTACTAAGGTGCTTTCTGGATAAAATTTAGTCTTTTAAAATCTACTAAGGTGCCACCATATAACCATAAAACAGGGTATATATATATATATATATATATATAT
>MQRK01163703.1:0-11001 GCA_001938485.1 Girardia tigrina | reverse complement strand
TATTAAATTATTATGATAAATTATATATTGAGATTGTAAGTTATATTTTCATATTTTGTGATGGAATGAAAATAAACTTTGTATTTTATCATATGATATTATATATCAGTAACCAAAGTATCTCTTGAAACAAATATTTGACAACGTTAATAGAAACAATAATAATCACACAAATCAAAGGGGAATATATTTTTTAAAATACTAAAAATTATTTTATAAAAAATAATAAATTTATATTTGATATAATTCTGAATCTGAGGAAACAAAATTAAAATTTTTATAAATCCTCTGATAGAAGACCACCGTTGGCAAATCTTTTCTTCTTGAAAAAATATGTCTAGAAATATCCAAAATTTATTGTTTTTAATTGTATTGAAAATTAATTATTTATGTAAGAAAAGACGATTTCTATATGACAATATATCCTTTTCTTCGATCGTTCGTCTTCTTATAAATAAATGACTGATTAACATGATTTTTTTTAACAATTTCTTGTTAATTTTTTCTCATTTTTAACTTTTTTTGTAAATAAAAAGAAATATTTTTTTTATTATATTATCAAATAATAATCAAAAATTTTTTTTCAAAATTATTTTGAATTTTTTATATTTTATCATTGATTTTTTATATTTTTCTTTAATTTTATTTTACGTATTAAAGAAAATTTTTTGTTTTAATTAACAAATCAGAAATTGTTACTTGATTTATTGAATGATTAAATTATATCCAAAGTGTTATTTTATATTATATTTCTATTATTTTTCTATAAAACTAGATAAATCTATAGAGTAAATTTATTTATCTTTTATGTTATATGCTTCAGTGGCCAAGAAATAAAAACTAATGCCATGATTGACAGAGCAATCAAGTCAATCAATTTATCGTTCTTGAAGGGCACAAATATGGTGCTACGGAGAATAGTAAAAAAAGCAACTAAAGTTTTGTGAAGTATTAAAATTTATATAGTGCAATTGTAGTTTCAATAAAAATTTTATAAGGGTATTAGAAAATCATATTATATTTGATATTAGATTATCGAAATTATTACAGAATTATTAATAATTATTATATTTATATTTTTTAATTTTTAAAAAATTATATTTTTAAATTAACACAAATTAAAAGTAATTTGAAAATTAATTTCAGATTCTTTTCGATCAGAAGCCCCAATTTTTCGTAGGGGATGTTTACCTCCTACAGAGCCTTAGTAGAACACGGCAAATAACAAACTTACAGATATTCAAGATCAAGATCAAATTTATACAACTAATAAAAGCACTTTAGAAATTCGATATGTTTTAACTGTATTTTATCTACGAAGATAAAATTCTGTTTTAGAATCATAAAATAATACCAAAAAGAAACCTCCCCGGCTGTGACGGATAGCTATGTTTACATAAGAAACTACAATAATCAGCAATGCCGCATAGAGTAGTGAATCAAGGATGTATTGGATGGAAACTAAAAAAAACTACAAGACCTTCTGGTCCTCTCACCCGACTTTGGATGCAAGAGTCTTCAAGTTTTGGTTTACCTCTAATATATAATCAATGAAGTTCTAGAGAATGTAGTTTAAACGTTAAAATATTAATTCACAAGACTTTAAAATGCTATGCACTCAATTTAATAATTATTGGTATAGAGTGACATGTGAAGCATAATATATATTATATCTTTTTATCCTAAAATAAATGTTCAAACTGAACTCTACAACTTTACAGGGAGCTTTTGTGCATTGACGTGCTGATGACGTATTGGTGACATAATCACTAACTGCACTATATAAGTGACTTCCGTTTTTGAAGAAATCATTTGTTCTGACGAAGACGATTAAACCGTCGAATTTGATAAACTTTAGTTGGCTTCAATATTTATTATTTGACAATTGCCCACTTTTGTTGAAAATTAATTCACAAAATAATAATGGGTTGTTATTTTGAGATAGTACTAATCTTTACGGCTTTGTATGAAAGGATTTTTCGCAGATATTCATTTAAAAATACCAAAATTCTTTCAGAAATAAAAGCCCCTTTAATTAACTTGGTGAGTTATACCCAAAGGTTGAAATGATGACTAGAATTTTTGTATTCTTTCCTCTATTTGGATTGACATCATTACAGATGAAAACTTATTTTGGACTATAGTCATAATGTGGTCTTGAATACAAGTTAGAATCAGATTGAATAAGCTTTTTTCTAGAATAAATTTTCACATGACATTTACTTCCGATTTTCTTTTTAACCTTCTCCTTACAATATCAAGAAACTTAAAAATTGTGGAAACAGATGGCTTAGAGAATATTGCTACGTCCCTTTCAATTAATTTTATAATTTATTTTTGTGTGATAGATGTTTCATGTCGTACAGCTTCAGCAACTTGTTCCACTTTAGTGTGATATCCTCCTAGTTTCTGTCCATTTTTCTTCAATAGATGACAGCATTCTTCAAATTTATTTTGAAACTTATTATATTATGTCATTTTACGACAATAGAAGCAGTGAAATCACCCTTTTATGTTCGTCAAATGATCTTTTTCCGAAGTTTCTCAGTAATTTTGATTCTTTTTGTTCGAAAGCAAGTGTGATTTGAAGAATTGTCCCTAGATAATCCAGCACAATTTATAGTTGTTAGTCACATTGCTTCAACATATTTTAAACGAAAAATAGTGTAATTTAATCGATTGTGTGAAAAATTTATTTATACAAAAACGTTCATATAAGTCTTTGATGAAAGAAAAGGTTTTTACTTTGTTTTAAAGGTTGAATATAGTGACCTTCTTACAATGAACCTTCTTACAATGATTCTCATAATTCTTTGAGACACTTACACATGATGGTTTATATATAATTTAAAATTTCCTTTTCCACTGCAGTGGAACCTTTATACTCCATTTTATACCACTTTATTCCATCGTAAAAAATTTATATTTTTCCTGATAATATTACGTCTACTTATTAATTTCCTTATAAATTTTAGACTAATTCGCTTACTTGAAAAATTTAAAAGAGGTGCATATGTAAATGATATTACATACTTTTTGGACCACGAAAAGAAGGTGTATGGTCAGAGTATCATATTCTAAATTCCTAAACAGTCGAATTTCTAAATCTTTACTTTAATCTTAACCCCTTTACTGTGTGTCACGACTTAACTCGTCATATGAAATCTTGGGCTTAACCGTACTTCACGAGTTAACTCGTCTTCAGATATATAAAAGTCGTCTGTGTGCCGTGCGTCCCGAGTTAACGAGATTTATGCATAAATACAGGTATTTTGTCAGGACAACATAACAAATCAAATAATGAAACAAAACAATTACACAGTTTCCAAAAAAAAATTTTTTTTCACAGTAAAGGGGTTAAATATTGAAAGATTGGTGGATTTTAGTTATCTCCTATGGAGTTGCAATAGGTAGTTTTCGTCATAAGAAGTTTTTAGTTAAAACATTTATATGTAGTCCCAAAAAGTCTTTGAAAGAAATGTCATTTAAAATTGAATGTTTCTTAAGAATTGAAGGGTTTTTTTCTTGTGACCAAGCAATTGTTTCCAAAATTACTAAACTTAATTGTATTGTTAAAATTTATATGTATAACGAATGTTATCAGCCACCATTAACCCACATTTGATTCCCTTTCTCATACAATCATCTAATTGGTAATTACAAAGGATCATTTTTATGAATGTAATAAATTTAATATTATGAAATATAATGCTAATTTAAATATGGTACTTGATGAAAATTTTGTTGAGTATTCGAGTACTCGAAAATGCTCATTAGCCGGGTATCCGAGTACTCGATACTCTGCGATTTGTTCGGAGTATGCACTGGAAAAAGTTGTTAAATCCTAAATAAGCTTCATTGACATCGAAGCAAAATCTTTCCTTTTTCTTCACTACAAATTAAAGTTATAAATTATAAAATATTTTCTGTGTTCGATAGATTTACAAAGCTTGTACGTACATTCGAGGTTTGCTATCTTCATTTTTAAATGGGAAAATAGTTTTAAAAATTTAATCGTCTTTAAAAGGATTACATTAATTATAAATTGTCATAATTTTTTACGAATAAAACGCTGTTGTTGTCAAGAATAATAATCGTTTCTTATGTTAAAATCATAATTAATCAAAACTGGTAATAAACTTAAACATTTTGAAACAAATTCTTGATACAGAAACAGTGAAGGGCCCCTCTACTCTTTAATCTCCTAAAGGCTCTGGGATCAAATTGATACAAGATTAATTTTTTGTCTATCGTCAATTCATTCTACTTAATGAATAATTTGTTTTTAAGAAAAAAACTAAATCGAAAATTGAACAAAAAATAGTGAATAATTGAGACAACAGAAAGTAAAAGTTAAATAAATGATAAAATAATAATAAAAATAATAAAATAAAAACATATTTGAAGCTCGTTAATAAGGATAAGCATCAAGCGACTTCCGGTAACAGAATCCGGCACACAATCCGCATAGCAACTACGTCTAAAATTCCATTTAAAATTCATAGAAAAGCGTGAGTTACGTAATATGCATTTGAGTGGATCATTAAGCAAATCAAAGTTTAAGGGAAATAATCAATGATCAGATCATTACGTCATGATTGAGCGATAATTAAATCAATACGATCGATTATATTTTATAAAAATAAATAATTACCAATTGTTATGGGGATTTCTGTAAATGGAATCCGAGATTTATTTATAGTTTTATTTATATTTTTTAAAGGATGTATTATAAAATATATATTATTACTTCAAATATATGATAATTAATTATTGATCGTTTCATTTGTCAAACAAGTAAAAATGGTATTTTTATAAAAATACGAGACCGAATGAGGACTTGCGATCATTCTGAGTCAGTTTAAAATAATATCCGTTTATTAATAAAAATAATACATCAGTGAATTCTTATTATAGCAAACTTGTAAGGGAATTCTATTATTAAAGCTTGTCCCCTTCACTATTGAGGAGGATCTGACTTTAATCATATTGAATGGAGGGGATATAGAAGAGATGTTCACAGTACTCTATTGTACTACTTGAAACGTATCTGTAACTTTATATTAATTTGATTATTTTAACTATATCACATTTGTTGGTTTCAATATATTATAATTTATATTTATAATACTTTTAACTACATAGGTCATATAATGTAGAACAGGGGATCCCAACTCGATTAACGACTTTATCAACGGAGTCAATTATAAGAAAGTGATTTAATGAGAGTCGGTAACAAATATGAAAATTATCAAAAACGCAAAATTACCAGTGCACAAGATATAATTGTAAAATAAATTTTAAATCCCATGTGATTTTATTTTTTCCTCTAATAACAAAAATATTTATTAAAGTAGTTATTTATTTAGATGAATTACAATTAGGTAAATTAATTTTGGTAAAGATTATATTATGTAAGAGAATCATAAAGGATCAATATAAGAAAGGTTTGTAATCCTTAATATAAAATAATTAGTCTTTACAATTAGATGTTTTGAAGAGTTGAGACCTGTAAATTTAACCCTTAGTTTTTAAGTAAGGTAAATAAAATAGGAAAATATATATATGGTTTTCAGAATTAAAGTTGAATTTATTCATGATAATTTATGATTGTTTAGCCAATCAGAGCGAGTCATTTGATATCTCGACCAATTAGGTAAATCTCGTTTTCTGACCAGAACACAAGCTCAGTCAATCCAAATTATCTTGGCTATCACTCAGCCAATCCTTAAAAACAGACAAAGAACTCTTTGTTTGGATTTGAGTCAAATTATTTTTAAACTTTTTTAATTTGAGCATATACAATTTGAGCAGCGATTTGTCATTCAACAAATAAAATGATTAAAAAAATTATTTGTATCCAAATTGAAAGATTGTCTTTTAACAGCATATGAGAGATTTGGAATATAAATTAAATAACAACAAATATAAATATAAATTTAGCTTGAAATTCCGAAACAATGAAAGAGAATTAAAAGAACAGTTACTAATTTTAATATCTGTGATATATTTTTTTTCTTTTTAAAATCGAGATAGTCATTAAAAGTGTAAATGAGTCTAGTTTCGTTCAGTTATTGTTATGAAAAATTTTGTTATAGAGTTCAAATTTCTAATTTTATTTATTTTTCCAAAATATAAATGGTTGAATGGGATTTATTTGCAGTTACCATCAAACGAAAAGTGTCTTTAATCTTGAAGAGACAAATTATTTCGTTTTAATTAAAAAGAATTATATTTCATTATTAAATAAAATTTTCTTGAAAGTAAACTATTTCCTCAATGGGGCGAAGAACAACAACATATAATAATAGATATAAAATATGTATCATGATTAAAAATCTCAATTTATAAGGAATATCCTATATTAATTATTATTAGTAGAAACATTAGTATTTTTTAAAATATATTACAAACAGAAATATAAAAATATAATTAATACCAAATCAATTTAAAAAGTAATAAATTTTTAATATTGAATATATAACATAACAAATAAAATTAAAATTGTAATATATTGATGTCTCTGGAGGAGGAAAATGTCATTTGTACCCCCATTTGTGGACGCCCATGCTCATCATATTTATTAAATATTCATTTTCATTTATTAGTAAAAAAGATAATTTTATTAAAAAATAAAGTAATTTATCATAAATATATAATAATTAATTTTTTTAAAAAAATATAAAATTATAGTTGGATGTTTGAAGAAGATATTTGCTAAGTCACTCTTGAAATAATTTTTAATTATTTTTGTTTAATAAAATAATATTTCTAAATAATAGATAATTATATATTATTATTGTTTTCGTCAAAAAGAACATCTATATTTCGGTAAAAAATGTTTTAAATAAAAATAAAGTTTCATTATTCAAAGGTTTTGGAAGGAGACTTCTTCAAAACATTATTTGTGTTTTACCTTTCAAACAGATAACCTTCTAATTTGACAGAAATATTGTTATTATTATAATTATTGCTAATAAAATTATTATTTCGATAATAATGAATAGTTTTAATAACGATGATAATGATCCATAGAAAACAATAAAATGGTGATCTTGATTGAAAATAATAGTGATAATGACATCAGATTGATAAAGATCTGGTGCCAAATGATGTCTTAAATTGTGCCATTTATTAATGATTATGAATAGAAGTTATATTAAACTTTTCTTTTAACAATCTCTTATTTGTTCATTACAAAAATTATTTTGTTAAAATACAAAATAAAAACTTTTTGTATTGATTTTTAGACACTCTCTCCTTCTCTCTGTCTCTCTCTCTATCTCAACAAATAATAATTTATGATAAATTTGTTTTTTAAAACAATATACAGTTTTTATATTAAAATGGAATGTTTTGTTAACTTTAAATCAGGTTCAATATTCGAGGTCAAAAATTAAAAATATATTTGAAACACATCAGTTTTTCGACAAAAGTCATTGTGACTGTAACGGTGTTTGAGTGACTCGATTAGTTTTGAGTGTTGGTTTTAGGACACTTGACTATCAGTCTCACGGTGTCATCCACGCAAACATCATTATGGATCCGTTATGATTTGATGATTTTTTTAATAAAAATTATTTTTAAAAACAGTTTTAAAGATTATTACAGGATTTTGAATGTTCACAACCTTCAGAATATTCACAATCATTCCAGTAACCTTTCTTTGAGTGGTGCGAGATGTTTTTCTGAAAGCTCCTAGATTTCAGAAAAGACATGAAAAATGTATTTTATAAATATTAGCTTTTTTAATAGGAAATATAAAACTAAACAATGTTACAATTCCTTATTCGCCCCTAAGAAGAAAAATATTTCTTCTTTTATTACTACTTTTATTCCATTATTTTTCGAATGATATTTTATTATTTTTATCAAAATAAATTTCCAAAGACTTGTCAAAAACTTTTTTAAAAATGTTTTTTATCAGTAAAAATTGGTCTTTCAGTCGATAGTTCGTGTTACACCTGTCGAGTAAGTTCCATCTGTAAATCCAAGTCCGGTATGTCACGAAACGTTTAACTTTAAGTTTTTTATTTATCACAATGATCTGTAAATGTAAATAAAATTTTTTATGTTTAAAGAATAATCAAAAAAAAACATTTTATAAATAATTTTTTGGTTAATTACAAAAATCAAACGTTTTTTTTAAAACATAGGGAAAATACTTCAAATACAATATTTAAAAATTAAATAAATTAATAAGTAAAAAGTTTTAATCAAAAATATTTATTATTCAACTGTAGCGCGTATTCTTCGTATTCTAGACCTTCCTCTTGGTCGTCTAGAAACTGGGTCAGTTATATTTGACTGAATTAAATTGTGCATTAACAGAGGCTCAGTTAGTCAACTTAACCTTAACCTAACCTAACTTAAACCTTAACCCTAACACTAAACTTAATTTTAAAAACAAAAAAACGTTTTATTTGTAATTTTTAAGAAAAAGTGTTTTATTTTTTTGAAAGTTCGATATTTTTTTTATTTATTAAAATTATTTGGTCCGTAGTTATTATCGTTTGTAACGCGATTTTTTGATGATGAAAAATATTTCTGTATATTTTTTGAAAATTTGTTGATGAAACACAATGATAAATTACTTAGAAATAATAGAACAAAAGTCACTCTGAAAGAAAATCATTCCTATAGAGGGAGTGTAAAATAATTTTCCAATTCTATTTACTTAATGATACTAACGGATATCGCTAAACACTATCACTGATATTATTTAAATAATACCTCAAATATTTTTAAATGTTGTCCCTATTTTGGTAGTGATACTATTCGGTGCTTTTAATTCTCATTAAAAATTTAGAATTTAAAATATCAATAATACTTTATTCATTAACGACATCTAAACATTCTACATCATAATTATCATTTAAACACACGGAAAGAGACTCGTACATGAATTTTTCACTCTGGTTTGAAACAGTCCAAGCCTCGCAACACTTTCTACCTGTCACATCCTGCTTTGCTATATGGCAATCATCATGGTTCTAACTAAATCCTAAATCGGTTTTCAATTCATTCAAAGATTCTCTGACACGTGAATTTACAAATTCCTTCTACTGTGGTTTTGGATTAAGATTTTTTGTATAAACAACAGAATCAGAGTTCTTCCATTCATTAATGCGTAAAAAATATCAAATCTTTCAAGGAGCGAAAAAATCCTATATCTCCTTCTTGTAGATAGTAAGGTAGATAGAAGGTGTCGATCCAATTGGTATAACGATTATCTCCCCATTTCTCTTAATGCAATGTTCTTTGACTTGTTTGCCTAAATGAACTTGACGCGAATTCCAAATAATACACTTACCGTTGCTTAGATCAATCAAAGGAAATATATAGTCGATCCACTTTAGAATTAATCCATGTTCCACGAAGGATTTTGATTGGATAGTGAGCAAAACAAGATTTTTTACAAATATGACTTCCATCCTTTCCTTTTGGATTACCAAAGGCAATGCCTTTCTATCATATGTTCAAATAGAAATCGGTGCTCTTAATCTCATTTAACTAAAACAAGTTAATTTCATTACCACATTGCATGCTTTGAGTAAATCCACAGTATTTGTTCTGGCATCCTCAAAATATAATGCAGTTTCATCCACAATTAAAGTCCTATTATTATTTAAATAAGGAAGACGATTTTTTTAATAATTAATTATATAATTAACAGTTTGTAAATTATGTCAGAGTCTGATGATGTTGTCGAATTAGTAGTTTGCTTAAGTTTAAGTCCATTTCTCTTCATAAATCCTGTTATCCAATTTCCAGTAGCCATTAAATTAATATCAAACTATTTACTCAATGCTACCGCTCTATCAGAAATATACTTCCGGCTAACTTTCATTTTTCATTTTGTAAGATCTATTATTTCATCACGTATAATTTGTTCTATAGTTCCCTAATTGGTTTTCTTTCCTGCTCCAAACGCTCTTTTCATTGGTTGTTTTCGATTAGCAAATTTGTCCTTGTTTCTAAACCACCGTTGAAACATAGAATGATTGTATGTTTTGCTTTGTAACATAAAATCGATTACTTCTTTTTTGATCATTTGAGCATAAGAATTTTTAAAATTAAATGTTTATTAATTTTAAAATGATTTATAAAATATTATAATTTAAAGAAATGGTTATTTGTAAATCATATTATATTTATTTATAATTTTAAATTATTTTAAAAAAATATTAAATAGGGGTACAATTCGAGTAGTGATATTATTATAATAGTATTATTAAAATTTTTAATTTGGGGATATTATTTGGGTAGTTATATCATTCGCTGATAATAATATTCGGCGATATCCGTTATATTTCGTAAATATATTGTTTTTGATGGTGGAATCAACGAAGTTTGTGATATGGAGAAGGGTTTTAATTCACGAAAATGTTCATTTGATTCTCTACAATTCAAAGTTTCCCTGGGTAAATATGAAAGGATTGATTAAGGATTCATTCTATGAAAAATAAATTAGGGAAGTGACCTTCACTTTTATTAAGATTTATGTACTTCTAGTGACTGATATTTTGGGAATAAAACAATTCTTTGATTAATTTGAGTCTTAACTATGTTCTGAAAAAATCTCATTATAACTAAAATAAATGCAATATGATAATAATTTTAAAACTTCTTAAAAAATTAATCGTAAACATTAAATTATATCTTGAAAGCACATAAAACAAGCTGAAGGTTAATGTGGCAAATAAAGTGTTCAATGGATTAACAAAGCCGTCACTGTAAATCATATTTGGTTAATAATTGGTTCCAGGATTTGAAGATAGATGTTTTGAGTGGTCATAAATTTCAAGAAGAAAAGGGTTCCGTTGCGAAAGTCGAGTAGGGTTGAGAAGGTTGTATGATCCAAAAGAATCCTTGTCATAGTTCTTGAGTCGCATTAACTTATTACAAGTTAAGCACACTGAACTATTTTTATGTCAAAAATGTTAAGCTTATGTTGAGTTTTTCAAGAGACTTTATCACAATTTTACATTTTTTATTAAG
>MQRK01163653.1:0-11054 GCA_001938485.1 Girardia tigrina | reverse complement strand
CCAGTTTGGGTAAGTCCTGGACCTTCAGACCAATTCTTCAATAATAAAAAAATTAATCCATACGGAGTATATTGTAAGTATTAGGTATTTAATTCTGTTAAACTGGTATGGTATCTCAGAGTAAACAATCGGGTATATCGCCACAAACGTTCTGAAACTTTTCCCCAACGGCATTAGAAATGTACGCATACATGTACACAAACAGCCTCATTGGACTCCGAAGTATGCTTTGATCCAATTATCTTTTCTGACGAGATTTTCACAGTTGAGTGATCATTTAATTCTCAATACCCTGTTACATTTGCATAAGCGTTCATGTTTAGGTTTAGGTCTCCTGAAATTTTCATAGTTAGAATTTGCTTGAGCAGGAGTCTGTTCAATGGGTAAAAGTCCATTCATCTTTATTTGCAACGGCATTAAATTCAACAGTGACATATTGGTTTATAACAACATTATTCAACCGATGACCACGGACGTTCAAACAAAATTCGGCCCGAGCGTACAGGTCGAAATTCAGAACGGACATATGCAACAGCTAAAAATTGACTTTCGTGGAAAACATCTGTGGCCATCATTTGTTCCATATCTAAATCCATTAGACATTGGGAGGCCTTCCAGAGGAAGTGAAAATGTACAGCGGAACATGTTGAAAAGGATGCAGAGAATATATCCAGGTCCATGGTTTATACGAGTACATTGCATGTCTTCAACTGCATTGGAGCTATACCTATCTATAGGGATTTTACATATTATCTGATTTATGTCGTTGTTAATTTCATTCAGGGAAAGTTTATTAATTTTATTTATAACTCGGTTCTGGAATCTCTGGCTGAGAAAATCAGTCAGTATCATGGTTGTTTAATACACGATGTTATGCGAGCAATTAGTTATTATATAGCTCATATATGTCACAGCGAGACTGTGAGGATTATTATGTTCTAGTACAGAGGGTTTGAGGAGAATGGTAAGGTCATAATGTCTAGTAGAGTTGGCCTTTGTAATTTACTTTCTTTTGGGATTACAGCTAATAATTTGCGGGAAAGAAACGAGTATTTATGAATACTTTTCAATACTTGTAAGTAAAAATAAATAAATGATTAAAAAACAGTAGAAAGTAATCTCAGTAAATAGTATATAAATTTATTAAGAATAATTAGAGGGCTCCGAGCATCATCAAAGTATACAGGAACTATTTTCGGAAAGTGAACATTTCCCTGTTATTTTGTCACACGGAATACAGACGGAGTACTGTTTCGCCACTTGACCGTCTTTTATCAATAAACCTATTATAACATTCGATTTATCTCGCATAAAGTTTTATATTTTAGACTTTTTTAAGATCATTTTTCTTACAACCTGTGAAATTTTATATTTCATTTATATTTGCTTTCTTCAATTTTACCGCCAGTGCGACCGTATTTTTGACTTACATACTTAACATATTATTTATTTATTTTATCACTAAAAATGAGATTTTCATGCAGATATATAAATTAAAAATTTAGTTTATATTATTCTGCTCAGGGAAACGAATAATTTTAATAGAAATATCATCCAAAATAAATTTAAAATTACATGCAAGTTATTTTCAACTAAACTTTCATTATTTTTTACTTTAAGGTTGGAGGGAAAGACTTATTGAAAAGAAGTTGGAAGGATCTTTCCGAGTTTATCATAATTTCAGTAAGTTTATAAAAAATTGTATTCTTTTTTACATTTTTTTATGTTAAAGTGCGACGATGTCGATATGACCCAAAAAGTCAAAGACCTAAAATTACACTGTCTCTTATTTCTAAATATTCCAAGGTTAGTTTTATTGTAATTATCAAATGTTACTACCGATTTTCGAAAATTATATCATATATATTTTTTTAAATAAAATCGATAATTGAGGCCATTTGTATTGGCAAAAAATAAAAGGCAATAATACAAAAACTTTATTAACCCAAAAACCATTGAGACCAATTCAAATCTCCGCTTATTTCCAATTCTTCAAATAATCACGTTAAAACACTCTTCCTTGCCTTTAAAGCACATACGCACACTCCGCCTGAGCACTGGAAAATCCAACCCTCTTCTTTTGACCGCACGTTTGAACCTTCGCCACTTGAGTAAATAAACTATTCGAAACCGTCTAAAGAATGTTTAACTTCATGCATGCCAACCGGCTAAAAAGCCCTATGTTTCTGTTTAGAATTGCCTTCGCAAAAGAGCATATTGGCTGAACTACACAGCAATGACCTACAGTGATCTGGTCTGATGAATCAAAGTTCAACGTCTTTGGTTCCGATGGTCGATGTAAAGTTTGGTGCCAATATGAAGAAAAGTACAATCCGTTGTACCAAAAACCAACTGTCAAGCATGAAGGTGGAAATATACTCATTTGAGGAGCTTTCTTAAGACCTGGAACAAGTCCGCTAATGTAGATCCATAGTATCATGGATCGATTTGGTATCGTGACATCCTTGAAAAAGCAATGATGCCATATGCAAGAGTGAAAATGCCTCGAAAATGGATATTTCAACTGGACAATGATCAGAAGCATTCATCAAAACTCCTAACAGAGTGGTTTGAGAAGAATAACATCAATATCCTGGAATGGCCATCACAGTCTCCAGACCTCAATCCCATTGAACATCTTTGGGATGAGATCAGAAGACGTCTTGGAGCTCATCATTTTTCGAACGCAAATCAGTTATATGAAAAAATACGGATAATTTGGTCTGATGTTCTTGTTAGCATTTGTGAACGCCTTGTGGAATCAATTTCCCGTCGTTTTCAAGCAGTTTTGGATGCTGATGGATATCCCTACAAAATATTAATTATGTATGTTGCTGTAAACTCTTGTGGCCATTATTATTTACTTATTATTCTGCCTGTATTTATTCAATATAACTGGAAATAAAATGTTTCCATATTTATTTGACCAAAAAATTTCGAAATTTTTCATTAAATTTAGTAAAAAAGTTTCTCAAAACCTTCGGAGGGTTTTGTTGATTTTACCATTGGAAAGCTCACATAAAAATGCACCAGAAATTAGAAATTACTCAAGGAAAGATTTATACAATTTTCAGAGAAAAATAAAAAACGAAATAAAAAATTATAATCTCATGTTTCCATACTTTTTTGCTCACTGTATCAGACAACAAAATTGTTGTTAATTCAGCCTGAAGATCGTGGAAAAACCACTGAAATATATTGCAAAAATAAAGTTTAATTTTTTGAATGTCGTTATTGATTTTAATTTAAAAAACGTAATTTTCTTAACTCAGAAGAAAATTTAAACCAGATATTTTTACTTCAGTATTAACAATTATCACACATATTTAAACAATATAATTTCATTAATTTTTATTACATTGAGTTCCGACATTTTTTCTTTTCTTTTTTTGTTATCTGTTCTGCTGTTATCGATTCATTCCGCTTTTTTTCTTTCGCATTTTATTTTTTTTATTTAGTTACCAGGTTTTGATTTTTATAAATGTTATCACCGATAAAATTTTACATATTAGTGGTAATTAAAAAAAATTACAATTGGTAAAATTAATTAAATTTGAAATTTGATAATTTTTATTTTAGTTTTAGTTTTTTTATAAATTTTATCAACGACAAAATTTTATTAGTGCGGGAAAAATTTACGATGGATATGTAATGAATTGTGGTCACTACAAATTACAAATCCAATAATAAATGAATCATTGTTCTTTTCCAATGAGCTTGCTAATAAAATTGGTTTTTGAAAATGAGCATTTATGTTCATTATAAAAAGTAGTTATTTTTTCTGTCTTACCTTCTACATTGAGCATCTAAAAATAAAAAAGAAATTATCATTGTACTGTTTTTTTCGTTTTTGAATTTTAATATTCAAATTTGGTCTTTGCTCCTGTTTGTGAGCAGCCTTTACACCATTCCTCAGTTACAAATCAGAATCATTTGCGCATTCACTGACGCAATTATCAGCATCTATGTGGAAGGCGGTGACTTACAGGGGTTGTTCAAACAGATTTTATTGAATATTTATATCATATAACTTTTATTCCATCAAAAGAATGATTCGTTAACAAACTTTACAGCTCAATTTAATTTCCAATGAAACAGCTTTTCTCGCTTCTTTCGTCATTTGTTCGGATATTTACGCTAAATAGTTTTTCATAATGAAAAAAATAAAAAAAATGTTTTTGGAAAAAGAAAGTTTTAATTTTTGAAATATTTCTATAAAATATATAAAATTTTTGTATAATGAATTTCCACAAATCAATATTTAAAATAAAATTATATATTTTAATAAGGTAATATTTTCGTGTTTCGCTAAAGGATACTGAAAACGTTTTCATTACCATTTGTTGCTAATTAAACCATTCGGTCTTTCAATGCAAAGTTTCAGTTGCGTCGAGAACGTTCGACAAAAGGTCGAGCAACACTTCTTGCAGTCCGACACGGGCCAGAAATTATATTTGCCTGAAACGTTTAACGAAAGATCATAAAATATAATATAACTAACAATTGACGTCGCTGGGGAGTTTGGGAATTCGTAATGATTGTGAAATTGAGTAATGACTGATATACAAAAATAATAATATAATTTTTATTTGAATCATTTTTTATCGATTTTATATTGACGAATAAGATAAATTAAAATATAACGCGTAATATGCATATATATATATATATATATATATATATATATATATATAATTCATCGCAATGTAAAAAAATTTATACAAGGGATAAAAATAAGATGACCCATTTCGAGAAAACAAGCTCATCATCAGGTCGATGGTTGGTTGGTTGTCAGTTGTTGTCTTTGTCATATGTCTCCATTACTTCGTAAAGTACGGAATGATAGAGTACATATATTATATTCTAAACAAAGTTTTCTTCCTGTGAGAAATAAGACAAAAATCCTTTCTGACGGTGTCTTTGCCATGAATAGATGTCCTGGGAGCCAATAAATTCTTCTGCCTCAAGCTTGATCATACATGCTCAGCCGAGTCTTGTCAGATCAAGATCTCTAACTAAATCTGATATTACCATAGTGACACGAATTTATTCTATTTTTTAGAAAAAAAGAAGGTTCAGGAACATTAAGAACGAGCATTGGGTTATATAATGTCATAATTGTGCGTGAAGTGATTGAAATAGATAGTCATATACATTGAAAAAATGAGTGTTCCATGCATATTAAAACAAAAAAAAATTGAAGAAATCACTTAGCAAAAGATAAGTTCCTTAAATTTTAATTACAAGAAAATTAATTACAAGAAAATCAGAGTAACTTGCTATAATGAAATATTGCATGTTTATTCGAAAAAATGACTAAGGAAAGTATATCATTGTGACAGATGAGCCTTCGGAACGTACTTGTATAAGAATGCTATCGTATTTGGGTAGAAGGCACTGGTGATCGTCCAGATATTACTAATCGGCAAATATCTGATCGAAATTTTCTGATTACTGTTGTCACCAACTACGTAAAATAACTCATTTATTTCGAACTCCTTGACAACGGTGGATCAATCAACCCTAAGAGATACCTACAATTCGTACGGAATATGATTCAAAACTTTTAGAAAATACTACTTATTTGAGTAATGACAATGTCAGACTTCATGTTGCACAGTTTACTTGACTTGGGCTTGAAGAACATTGCATTTTTTATTAAAGATTACGATCAACTCAACCGACACGAATCTCGTGGATCGCTTTATTTTCAGGAAGTAAGAGTTCTACGGACCTGAAAAATACTTCAGTGAGACAGGAGAGATGAGCAACAATATTCGTCCTTATTTGGAGTCAACATAGGAGGTCTTTGAGACGATTTTCAAGTACAGTATGATTAGGCTCTGTTATTGTTTGCAAACACTTTATATACAAATGTTTTAAATTGCATTTTTTTTATTTTGATAAGATTTCCTAGATGTGAAAAAAAGAAATTTTTCCTCGGACTTTATATATTATTATGTATTAATTGTTATCTGAAAATACGTTGTGCTTTCTCTATTGTTCATATAATAATGTGACTGAGATATCGGATAGTAATTACAATTGACAACAAAACAATAATCAACCTCTCAAACAAAAAATCCACATTTTTAAAGAAGAACAAATTATTTACAACTTAAATTTAGTTTGTGAGTCAAATTAAAATTTATTGACGAACAATTCTTTAATCATGAAAAAAACGATTATTAAAACAAAATTTTATCTTTTGTTTACAAAAATTGAGGTACGCGACTTTTTGGGACCGAATTTTATATTTAATTTTATTATTTAAATTTTTTTATTTAATAAAATTGGGAATCGGTCTTTTTGGCTTAGAATTTTTTTTGATTTTTTTTTTGAAAAAAATTATAGAATATCTATAGAGAATTTTTTATTGAATTTTTTAATTAAATTAATTAATTAAATATGAAATATAGTCTTTAAATTCTTTCAAAAAAAATTCAAAAAAATTCTGCGCCAAAAAAACGGCGTTAAAAAGACTGGTTCCCAATTTTATTAAATAAAAAAAATTTAAATAAAAAAATTAAATAAAAAAATCCGGCGCAAAAAAGTCCTGATTTCCAAAAATTGATTAACATTTAATTAATCATTTTTTATGCTCGATTAATTCCAATTTTAAGATAATAACAATGACCGAATAATAATTTAAGATTAAATTAATTTTTTTATTTCTAAATTTTATGGGTAAATTTGCAAAAATTTATTAATTTAATTAATTAGAATTTAAATAATTTTTTTTCATTTCCACAATTTTTATTCGAAAATTGCGTTCCCTTCAGAGAGTGATTTAGAGTAAAAAATTATTGATAATCTTGTCTTAGTAACAAAGTTTGTTCTTCTAGAAGAGTTTGAAATTCCCGTAGAAATTCCATATTCTTCTCCAGAAGAATTCTACTGGGTATCTTTTTATATATCCTTGCTGGACGTAGTGTTAACTGATTGAGAAACAAAATTTACTAAAGATTCATTTAATTCATGTGAATATCATGTCTTCTGTCCAAAAAAGTAATTCACGTTAATGAAGATGTAATGATATTAAATGATATTATTATTTATGCAAAACTTATGGTCCATTAATAAGAAGTGGTGATCAATCATTACTTGCAGAAATAAATCTATGGAAAAAGAAATGGATATCGTTGAAAGACTTAAATATTCCAGATAAAGTTGGAAAAACTTTATAAAACTGTGATGCAGATATATATTGGGTAATAAATGAATTGATAAAGTTATTAATGACTTTACCAATTAGTGTTTCCTCAATTGAAAAAAGCTTTTCTTCCTTGCGTTGACTAGAACATATTTAAAAAATCAAATGGGTGAAAAAAGGTAGCAGGATTAGCTTTGTTTCATATATATCGAGACATAGATGTTAATATTTTTAATTTATTGAACGTTTTGCTAAAGAGTAAAATCGTAAATTTAATTTAATTATTTGCTTTATAACTCAGAATATAAAGAATATTGCTTATATTTTAAAAAAAATGTTATTGTGATTTTTTTTTGTTTTAGTTTTGTTACATTTGTATATACTTTTGAGAAATCTTTATTTAATAATTATTAATACTGGACCAAGAAGTATATAGACATTTCTGAATTATTTGTTCTGTTTTTCATAATCTCTTATAAATTTCAAAAAAAGTAAATATGTTTTTATAAGATATTTTTTAAAAATAAAATTTAAAAAATATAAAATAGTACTATTATTTTATATAAAATGTATTTTTATTTGAAGAGAGATTTTGGTAAACGTATTAACAAGTACATCATAATATTATTATGCATTTTTCCCATTTTCTATTTTTTGTTTAAATCGAAATCGCCCCCTTAGAATCATAGTCTAGATCCGGCCCTGTAACAAACATATATCTGTTGGGAATAATATTTGAATTTACAAAGATAAGCGATTGAAAAAGTTATTTTCAACCAAAATCCATGAAATTAAAGATAATAAATTCCAAAAACATAATACCATATTCAAATCCGTAATTTCTTCTTTTTGACCATGTTAATGGGCAGGAATGTTCGGAATATCTGATATTCTGTGTGTGAATGTTGTATGTTGATATAGGATTGCGTCACTCGTACCCAAATGGTTGATTATTATTTGAATCTTATAGTCTGAAACTAATTTGATAAAAATGGATATTTTGTGGTTTAATTTTTTTTATTTTAAATGATTTGATTAATTTTATTTTACCTCTTTAACAGTATTAATATTTTTAAATAATTAATATTTTTTTTAATTTTAAGCAATGAAATTTGTTGTAACATTTTTTAAAAGAATCTCTGTGTCACATTGGTTGAGATAACTTGATCAAATTATTAACAATTTTAAACGACGTCATTGAAAGGAAGTTCTACTTTGAATGGTCCCAAGGATGATCCGATTGTATTTCTAATAAAAGTTATAATCTCACAAAATTATTAATTATTTAAAAAAATTGGATTTTTAAATTTCTTATAAATCATTTTATTAAAGAATATTTGATTTTTTTATTAAAAACAATTACATAAAACAAATAATATAAAATTAATTATAATTGGAATTAATTACAATATATACAATTTTTTCCTATTTATCTATTTTAAAAATCGAAAATTTTCTTTTTATTAATTATTTAAAAATTTTTTAAAAAATATTCAATTTAGCGTGACTGTTTTCAAACGTTTCAAATCCTCAGACGGATTTCTATGATAATTTTTCCCAACCGAGATGAGATTGGTCAAACATATAATAATTATTTTCGATTTATAAAACTAAATAACTAAACAAATTAAATAATTCTTCAGTAATTCTTGAAAAAATATAAAAAAATTTCTTATCCTAAATTTTTCTTTCGAGACAGAAATTCGAAAAGAATCTTCTCGTTTGAGGAGTCATTGAGATTGGATTATGACAAACTAAATTAATTGTTAGGGGCACAGCCAGAATCCTCTCTTTTTTCAAATAAAATTGAAATAAATCGAATATAATCGAATCAAATTTACTATTTAAATAAGCATTTGAAAATTTTGAAATTTTCGGTAAATAAAAAAATTTTTTCGTATAGGTTAAATAAGTAAAAATAATAAGAAATAATGATAATCATTCAGTACATAAACTAGATTTATGTTAATTCAGACATTTTCGATTAAATGTTTATTGTTCTTTTAATTAAGAAAGGGATGTTTTGTGATGATAAATGCAGAAAAAGAATAATAACTCTAAAAATCTTTTCTTATTTGAAAATAAATCTCAAATGGATTTCTCATTTAGAACAGTAAAAAAATTGTAATTTTTATAATTAATAAATACGTTATACATCTGCATCCCCAGCAGATTAGTCCGCCGAAAAATCTTCCTTCACATCATAGTCTTCCAAGTACCGTGGTTGTCTCCGTGAGCGTTTCTCGTTCATTATAGCTCGTTCCTCCTGAGCTGAATCGCTACCGCTCCCACTGGTTCTGACTCACTGAAAGTGAGGTCGTAGATATCTAATGTGCGTAGGAAAATGAGACCCGCCGCTTTCAATCAAATATTTACATGACGATATTTTTTACAGTACTTCACCTTTCAGTCATTGTTGAGTGCAGCCTGTGCTTAAAGTGGGTTATACCCAGACCAATTGATAGTCAAAATATTCAACACATGTACTGTTTGACTTGTCCTCTTTTTTGATTGCATTAACTTTTTCTTTCATGCATCGGTATTTATAAATTGCCTAACTCGGGGGTTCTTTTCCTTCCCCTGGGGTATTATTGTACTACCATAACGCTTCCATGACTGATATATTGGATCTTGCAGCGATTCCTTTTATCGTCTGATGATTTCTTTCTACGATACCGCTGCCATGGTAAATTAACTCGATTCTCCAGCACTCCACAATATTAACAAACTCATTAAAGTAAAATGTAGTATAATTGTCTACGATCAGTTCCCTAGGAGCGCCACACAGATGTGAGAGAATTTGCGCTCTCATCCTGGATTTCTTTCCAAATCGCAAATCTTAAGGGCCCACAATCAATTAAACTTAAATACTTCTTACCGTTGTACTTGGCTACATCAATCGTCAATCTACACCATTTTTTATTTGTTCACAAATGCCCTTTTTTTCCACTTCGCTGATGCGGGATCGATTGACTGATACTATTGAAAACCTGATATAACATTTGTGATGCCTATATGTGAAACTTTGATACTTTCAATTTCGCCAAGAAATCTCATCCTCTTCGAACCCAAATGACATCTTTCGTAGAGTTCCTTTAATTTCTACAAGGGTGGTCATAAGTTGCTTTACCCAGTTTTAATAATAATAAACACAAAATTCTAAATGATACAACTTTTATTTAATCAGCTTACAATAATAATTTCAAAACAAAAACTTGAAAACAATGAAATCTTATCTTCAAAGTGTAGTCCTTCAGATTTAATACATAACTGGATTCTTCTCTGAACAGAGTGACAGATTCGTCGACACAAGTCTTTATCGTTGTTCAAGGCTGCAAATTCTGTAGTAATTCTTTCCTTCAACTCGGATATGGTTAGAAGATTTTGTGAGTAATTGAATAATCACAAGGTGTCAGGTCCGGTGATCATGGAGGCCATTCAGTGGTTCCTCTCCTGCCTATCCACATCTCAAAAGTGTTATCCAAAAAGTCGCGTACATTTCTACCATAATGAGAGGGAGCACCGTCTTGCATCCAAAAGTCGTTATCTGTGTCAAGCTAAGGTACGGCAAAATCACGCAGCATGTTGAGATATGTTTTGCTGAGAATTGACCGTTCCATCAAAGAAGTATGGACCCAGCACACCAGTTGAACGCATTCCTGCCAACACACAAATTCCTGGAGAAAGATTGTTGGTCTCCCATTCCAGATGAGGATTCTCAGTGGAGTAGTACACGACATTATGAAAATTAACGTGACCATTCAACTTAAATGAAGCTTTGTCGGTCCAAATTATTCTGTCCCTGATGTCAATGTTCTCATGGAGTTGTTACTGTAACCATTCGCAAAATTCTATGCGCCTGTCATAATCGTCATCATTCATTTGATGGAGCAAACGAGGT
>MQRK01163599.1:0-11468 GCA_001938485.1 Girardia tigrina | reverse complement strand
TTCAAATACATTCCAGAATCGTGCATATTGATAAATTGTTGTCTGTTGATTAAAATTTTTCTTTAAAATCAGAACAAAACATTTAAATTGATTCCAAATAGAATTTCATCAACAGAATAGTGTCATTAATTTAAATAGTGTCATTATGGAAGGAAAGAGACAAGAAGCAGTAATTAGAGAGGTAGGCACAGAGGAGGAAATTGAAAAAGACGAAAAAGGATCGATGAGGAGTAAATTTTACGAACACCTACATTGAACGGATGAATAATTCATCACTAGAGACATGAACAGGTGATGCAAAGATGATTATGGCGTTGGAAGATAAATAGGGGAAGATTTCGTATGCCAAACTTCAGGGACGTCTCAGCATAACAGTAATTATAGAAGAAGAAAAAATTGAATGTTTGCTTCATACAGGCACTGCTATGAATGTTTTAACCACAGAAATAGCAATAACGTTCAAGACAACAATGATATACAGTACTAATCAGGCATTGACAGCAGTAAACGGCGCACTGATGAATGTCGTGGGAGAGTTGGCAAATATATATAGGGTAGGACTGACTGAAAATAAAGATAAGTGGTAAATAAAGTTTGTAGTGGTAGAACAACTAACACCTGGAATCATAGACGGTGTATTTCAGTATAGGACTTTTTTTGGCTAACGGCAATAGAAAGAGAAAAAGATGAGCTTCATAGAATACACATGGCTTATGAACAAGAAGCAAAATTTGGAGATAAAATAATAGATGTTCATACATTAACTGAAGCAAAGAAACATCAAGATATAAACTGAAGCATAGAATTAAAAGATCTAATCATAAAATTCAAGAAAATATTTCTGGCAAATGACTGAGACATCGGCAGAACAAATATAATAAAATATGAAATCAAGGTAAACTGATAAATATTAAACCACTAAGACAACCAGAATATCTACAAGCTAAGCTAGGCGAAGCCATATAGAATTTGAAAGAAAACGACATAATTCGACGTTGCACTTTACAGTGGAATGTACCACTGGTATACGTGTGGAAAAAGGATATTGATTCAATAAGACTATGTATTGATTTCAGACAACTGAATAAAATCTCAGAAAGACAAGAACTAATGGAAAAACTACACGATACAAAATATTTCAGCACAATTGACCTAGGAAATACATATTATCAGGTGTAATTAGAAAAGGAATCACAAAAGAAAACAGCATTCTCTACAAAAGTGGTCAATTTTGTTTCCGTAGAATGCAGTTGGGTATAGCTTCAGTCTCAGGGCCTTTTCAGGAGTTGATGACGAAAGTATTACAACCAATTAAGAAAGGAACATCAGTATATTTAGACGATTTATTGATAGCAACTTGGACCATAGAAGAACATTATAAAGTATTGGGTGAAGTTTTCAAACAAATTGAGAAAGCTAGTTTAAGAATAAAATCATCTAAATGCAAATTTTTTAGGGATGAAGTAAAAATCTTAGGACATGCAGTAAATAGAGAAGGTATTCACACGGATCCAGATAAAATTAAAGCAATTGGAGGATTCAAAAGACCAAAATGCATGAAAAATTCGAGAAGTTTTCTGGGAATCTGTAACATACGATTCATAAATGGTTAATCCAAAAAAGTCAGTGCGTTAGAATGGTTAGGCAAATCGAATAAAGAAAAGTTAATATGGACTAACTCATGTGAACAGGCCTTTCATGATATAAAGAAAGCCATCGTGACAGCACCAATTTTAACATTCTTGAAATTCAATAGAGTCTATTTAGTATTGTCACAAGTTGGTGAATCGGGAAGAGAACATGTAATGGTTTATGGCTCGCTTTCGATGGAAACTCATGAAAAAGGATATTTTATAAATATGAAAAAAACTTCTGACCATGGCTAACAATGACTAAACTGCAATTTTTGATATGGAACCGACTCATTTGGTGACTGAATCAATAGACTCACTTATAAATTAAAAATGCATAACTACATCCAACTGTGCTTTACAAAAACTTAACAAAAATAAATTTAATCTCGTTCGTCTTCTCTAAGTGGTATTCTTCGATGAGGAGATCCAATAATACTTTTTATAAGAACTGTTATTTAATAATTGAATTGAATTTTATTAGGATTATGTATATGTTATATTTGTGTTGAATTTACGTTATTTCGATTAATGAAGAACAACGTAACAAATTGACCAAAAATTTATATTTATAAAATCAATTTACAATAATATTTATATAAAATAAATACAAATATTAATTATAAATTTACCTATTTTATTGAATTTTTGTTTGAAAAATGTCACTTTTCATAAAAAAAATTTCTCAGTTTAAAAGACAGATTTTAGAATAGATTATTATATTATTTTATTTTTATTTACTTCAAGAAATAATTACACAGTTTTAAAATTATTTATCTAAAAGTTGAATTAATTTAATACCTCAAATTTCAAATCCTTCCATTTAAATGACCTTAAATTAATTTTCCCAAATTTCCTTCAAAATTTTATTTCATTTAGGGGTTCCGATTTTCTTTTAATATTAAATTTGACTTCCAATTTTAACTTCCAATATTAATTTGACTCCCAATCATTTTTTCAATAATAAATTTCACCAAGGTTCTCAGAAATAATTCTTGCCAAATATCGTGGTAAAATGTTGATTCTATCAACTGTCTGATTTCATATTCTTATATTTTTATTACTTACTCTTCGAGAGCTTTGAATTTGAAAATTAAGCTTCGACTTCTAATGAGTCATTTAAGTTCGCATTTTGGGCTCTATGCCTTTGCACACTTTTACTTTGATTCCTAATATAATTATATTTTACTTTATTTTTTAATATAAATATTGTTATAGTTAATAATTTATTTATCATAAAATATAAATAAAAGAAATATAACAATTTGTGTTATTATTTATAAATTTATTAATTAAAACAAAAAATAAAGATAAAAATGAACCACATCTATTAACAACATCTCAGTTTGCGTTAAAGTATTTATTAACAACATATAACAGACTCATCTTTACAACACTTTTCACTTACGCCCTCTTCAAGTAAATATATTTCTTGATTAATATATATTTTATATATTTGTTTTAAACCTTGATTATTCAATAAGATTATAAAATTGCTAATTTTTAATTTCTCAAAATTTTATTGAGTAAAAATATATTAAGTAAAATTTTAAATAAATATTAGTTTTTTTAATTATATTAAATTTAATAAGTTAAATTATTTGCTCAAAAGCATTATTAAAACATAACAAAAATTTAATTAATTAGTATTTAAACAAAATTAATCTTATCAGATTTAGATAATTAATCAATAAACATATCAATCCCATCTGGGTAGGAGAGTCACAAATCTAAACAGCATACAAGCAACAAACTTACAACATTCAGAATTTTTTCTTACAATACGTTTTGAAGCTTTTCAATAAACTAGAGTAAGTTTTGATTGTGTAATAACTTGATCATTACCAAATTTTGAGATTATATATAAGATCAACATTCAACTGGATACGGTGGTGAATAATTAAGTTAATAATTTCATTGAAAAATTATATTCAAGACCCTTTATCCGCTAAAATAATAAGTCATTGATCTCTGTACTTAGATTTGTTGAAAGTTTCCAATTAATTTATTAATAACTACAAATGTTAAGAATTTACTATTTTGGGAGTGATCGAAACCGATTTCATTGTCTAACATATATAGAAACAGTGTTGGATCAGCATCGATTTGATCACTTGATCCATATTTTTACTAATATGGTCTATGGATCCGATGAACAATTAACACTTGTAATAATGAATAATTTACATATTTGTTATAAATATTAGATTCAAATTGAAAATTTAATTTGTAATGCATATTTTGGAAAGACTTTTATTGTATGTTGTTTTGGTATGTTGTTTTTAGGTGTTTCTCCCACCAAGATCGAAGATTGATATTTAAAATGTTTTGAGCGGTCGGATTATTTGGACAATTTTTGATCGTAAATAACAAGTTTAAAATTAAATTAAGATAGTTTAATCAAAATAATATATGAAATCTATTTAAAAGTGATTTAAAATAGATTAAATAGTGGATTGTAACGTAAAAAATTTTGTAATCATAAACAAGGTATTTAAAATGAAGTAAAATATTGTTGAAAATAATTTTAAAATATTTTAGTAAGCAATTGTAATTTAAATTGTTAGAATAATTAGAGCTTTAGAAATAGAATTTAAATTTATTAATCAAGAACGATTTTTAACTACGAAAGGTTGTGTGGAATTGTCCTGCAAGCTATTCGACTTGTGATGTCAATAAAAGTATTGGAGATCATATTAGTGTTCTTAATATAATTGCAATTAATATGTCCAAACATAGCTTTAGTGTTTTCCAGATTTAGAGAAGCAACAAATGACAATCCAAATAAATTGTTTATTATTTTCTAGAAAACTGTTCTAGTGATTGTATTTCAGACAAGGACAAAAGTACAAATATATTACTCAAAATGTAAAATAAAAGACGATTAAATAATGTTGTGGTGTAGTTCTATGTGAGTCTTCTAGAGATGAAGAGGTCACTGCTACTTGAATCACATTTGAGTATCAATGACACTGGTTAAGATTTATTAATCTAGAAATTTTGTTTCAAGAATAGACAATACGAAATTGGTCCTCAACCTTTTAGTTCATTAACTATCGCAACCATGCTGATCTAGTGATCTTTAACATGACCTAAACCATTTGAATTATGACACACTAAGTTCCTGTTTTGAGACTCATAAATTCTCATGTATTTCTCGTCTTTAAGGTATCCTTATTCTTAACTGGCGAAACGACATATGAGCGAAATATTAACCAAGTATATATTAATGAAGTATATATTAACCAACAAAACATAACGAAAACTCTTTCACTCAAACAAAAGTTAGTAACTGAAAGGCAAATAAAATTTTAGAATTTAAATATATAAATGAATTCATTTTATTTTTTCATTTTTAAATGAAGTTTTAAAGTAAAAAATGCGATCTATAATGCTTTTTATAAATTGAAAAGAATGGGGATGCAGAATTAATTTCAACAAAGTAACTGATTTCAACAGTTGACTCATACGAGTCATTGCTTCCAATTTTGTGAATAATCGATTTATCAATATAAAAGCATTTAACTATTGATGTATATAATTTTACTGAATTATGAAACAAATAAAATTTAACATTTAATAGACAAGATCAACCAAACATAATAACTACTGTTAATATGAATTCTATATATCAGAAAACTATTAAAATTATGTAATTTCTAACAGATCTGTCTCTTTGATTCAAATAATTATAACTATGGTCTGCATGACATGTGATATGCAGAAGTTAATTAGTACATTTAATATTACTGTATTTACAGAGTGAGACGCTTACATAAGATGTTGGCATGATCATATAATTTTAACGATGTAAATAAACAATGAAGGGGCTACTCGCCCATACTGGCCTCCAGAACCTGAAGGCGCTCCAAATCCTTCCCTATTTATAAATGAAGGGTGAGGGAGACGCGTCCGGCCACCAAATCGAAAATACCTACAGAAATATCACACATCGGGTTGATGTTGAACCCTTAAAAAACTCTGGAGGCTCAGAGTCTCCAGAAATGTCAAGACGTGAGGTGGCCGTGACAAACAGAAAAATTATTTTCAACAAATGAACTAATTTCAAAGAATGAACTATTTTATAAGTTATAAAATTATTTATTATAATAGGAAAAAAAATTTGAAAAAAGTCATGAATAAATTGTATTATACAAAACTAATAAATTATTTCAAATTGTATAACTTCAGCTCTGCAAACGGGACATTGATATATCTGATTTTTTTCAGATGCGATTTTGACTCCTCTTTTTGCACATCTGCAGAAAATAGTTGAATGTCCACAATTAAATAGTATGTTTCCTGCACCATTTCGGAAACAAACTACAAAATGTCTGTCTATTTCAGTACCATTTGGTATATTTCTAAGAAATAAAATCAAATTATCATTTCCATAAAATGTTCCAAATAATCGCTGCCACTGGACTCTAATGGATTGTTATTCTCAAAACCATTTGAATTTCTACCTAAGTCTGGTAAATTATTGTCTGAAAATTTTGGTAATAAATGCTGCATTTCAATTGGTAATTCATCAAATTGGAGAAATCGCATGAGGAATTCAAATTCATTTATTTCAATTGATCTTTAAGATTTGAAGGTATTGTGATTAGATGTTCTGGATTACTTTGCCGAATCGTGATTAAATTGTTAATAATTCTTAAAATTTCTAATTCAAAGTCTTTAATTATTGTATTCAATCTTTCAGTTAAGGACCATGGGTTTGCATGGTGGACAGAAAAGGTGGTTTTCAATTTCTTGTTAAAGGTTTCACTAAATTGTTTGTTTTACAATTAGAATCAAACCAGCTGATTAATTGTAAATCTCTCAACCAATTCCTAGAAAAATAATTTTTGAACCTTTCAATATTTTATTGATGATTAGGAAGACCGATTCGAATGTCTTTCAACTTTTCAAAAGTATATATTACTTTTGGTCTGTAAGTAAAAATCCAATATGCAAAACAAATGCACACCATGCTTTTGCTAATTTATTTTTTGTAAAAAGATTTTTTAAGTGCATTTACCTATATTTTTTATCACAGCTTGTTTAAAATGAAATAGACCCTTGCACATGAATATTAGGAAATGTTGCACGCAAGGAAGCTCTTTCAAAATTGTCAATCGCGTGACTTCGTTAAAAACTTAGTACTAAATCTCTAATCTTTTTATATATAGCATGATAATGAGCAGTAGAGTAATTTTTCATCAAAACATAGAATGTTGGGATGTCTCGAGTTCCATGTTCAACGGAAATTATAAAAAGTTCAGAACACATTGAAGGGACGATATAAAATGTACCATCGTAGCATATATTTTCAAATGAATTTATGTTTTCAATTCTACTTTCAGAAAAAAATAAAGCTCAAATTATTTGGCCATTAACACTTATCTCTCCTTTGAAATTTTCATTGAGACCACCGAGATTAACAAGATTTGTACAAAATGCATCAACGTTTTCAGGAATTGCAGGGAACAATTCAGCTTTTCGCTTACTCATTCCTCTGCTAACCATAGGGAAAGACAATTACGAGGAAATTTCCTGAGGGTACCTAGAACTAACTTCATCAAAAATTTAATGACATGTTTTAGACGATTTGAGGTTTCTTCAAGCAATTCATTTTAAAAAATTTTTAATGGCAATTCGTGAGAATCTGGGCTGTGGTTGTGTGGCTTAAATACTTTTAATTCATTAATTTTGAGATCAATGACAGCAGAACCCATGCAATCTAAATTATAAAATAATTGACACTTCAAATTTATTGTTTGTTTGTTGGACTTTACTTTATAATAAAGAAAAGAATTGGCCATGAAATATTTTGAATTTTTCTTACGCCTCCTATAATTTCACAATTAATTAAATTTTTGTCATGGTTAGATTCCATATTACAATGTAAGAAAACAATAAAATTAATTAATACTTCTTTTACCAAATATAGCCTTTGTTATTATGAGGGGTTAATTTAAATTTTTATCTCGCCAGAATAATTTATTATTTTTTTTAAAAGGTAAAATATTTTAATGTTAATATGTTTATTCAATATTTTAAAATTGAAAATGATATAATAAAAGAAAATCATAAAAAAATTAAATATCTATTTAAAAATAAAAAATATCTTTTTAATGTATCTATTAACAATCTTAAAATTAAAAACGATAAGAAACCATTAAATATTAAATATTTATTTATATATAAAAATATTTTTATTGTCAAAACAATTTATATATTTTAATAGAAGTATTAAGCAATTTAAATAAATTTTAAAATAAATTTTTGGTTTTAATGTGAAATGTATTTAATAAATTTGCAAGATTCTAAAAATTGAATGGAAAAGAATTTAATAGATTAATTTGTGGCGGGATAATTAAATTAACAGAAAAAATGTTTAAATATGTGAATTGTTGTTATATAAATAAAGTTTGGTGTTAAAAAAATGAATTCGAATATTGATATTGCAACCACCTCTCACAGTTATGAATAATTCCTAGTTAAAAATGTATAAATTAAACATAATTTTGAATAATCACTTACCCACTGAAATGCACGGAGGTTTACACTTATCGATATACTAACAAATTCAAAAAGGTTATTTTGTATAATACTGTTAATTTAAACAATATTATTTTATTTTAATTGTAATTTTAGTTCATTAAAATGTTTTTTATTTCATGTAACATGATCACAACATTCACAAATAGTTTAAAAAATAATGAATAATACATATTGTTGAAATTAGTTGCTTTGTTGAAATTAGGTCCTTTGTTGAAATTAAATTTTCTGTTGAAATTAGTTCAGTAATCCAAAGAATGGTAATTGTTAGGGTTTATGCGAGTTCATAAATTTTTGAATTTTAAAAAAAAGCTTAACGTTCAAAATATTTTAAAGATAATTCATTAAAGATTTTTGTAATTGTAAAAATGAAAAGAAAAACATTTTAAAATAAAATCACTGTAATTAAATTAAGTAAAACAACACTGTAATTTTTAATTTCAGTAAAATATGAAAGTTAGAATTAACATAACTTAAGTATGGGTCGCCCGGAAAATAAAATATTAGAAATAAAATCAAATTAGAAATAAAGAAATAAACTATATTTAAATGATGTACAGTCAAACTCGCTTATCTCGAATCGTGTGGGGTGGAAAAAAAATTCGAGATAGCCGAGTTTGCAGATAATGTTATTTATTTTTTTTAAATATTCTCTATATTAAATTACTGTATGAACAAATTTTAGTATGAGACGAAGCCAATAACAATATAGAGTTTTTTTTACTATACTCACCCCACAACGCAAAGCCTCATAATCCCACAACGCAAATACAAAATCCTCATTTCTTTTTTTTGAGTGTCTTAAAAATTAATTTATAAAAAAAATATTTATTTTAATATTAAGATGATATTTTAAAATAAAATTAATGGTTTGTTGTTTTAATATGCTTGGTCATTTTAGGCACTTTTTAAAATTCTTTTAATCAAAAATAAATTTTTCAATATTTTTTCTTTATTTTATAATGAATTTAATTTTTTTATTCTATAATCAATACTTTACATTACAGATGGCTGAAAAGCGTAAATTACTCATTTTGTACTGGGCCAAGAAAAAGGAAATTATTGCCTATGTTGACTCGCATGAGCATATGAAGATGAAAGACATTACATCATCATTCGGAATTCATCCCTCGACATTGTCCACAGATTAATGAGCGGTGCAATACAGCTATGAATTTAAGGCTAAGAAATTAAGATGCCCTCTATGCATTGCGACTGTTATGGGACAGCATCCCAACCACCATAATTTTCAACTGCTTTCATCATTGTCACTTTCGTGTTCCAAGCAACGACGAAGTTTTGGAGAAAGATGCACCCTTCGGTTATTGCGATGCAAAGGAGATGAACGAAACTAGAAACATTTTTGAGACTATAAGAATGCTTCTCAATATTCCTACAGCTATTTCCTTCAAAGAGTATATAGAGGTAGAAGATCAATTCTTAGTTAGTCATCTCTTGACTGACAAAGAAATTATTGACAGTATGATGACTCCTGATGATCTGTTAGACGATGAAGTTATTGTTGGTGATAAAGAGGAGATTCCACCTCCATCCACTAACCATATCCTTAATTCACTCTTCAACATTCAAACCTGGGCCAAAAAAGCGGAAGGAGTTACGCTTCAAGACCTTAATGTTCTGATTCACCTTGAAAATTTGGCATTAAATGTAAACAAAAAGTCTAAACAAACCGTGATTACTGAGTATTTTTCTGAATCATGATGGAAATCGGTTCGAATTTTACTGTGTTGGATTTGATATTTTTTTATTTTTTCTTAGTAGAAACGTAGTATAAACTATTCTGTAGTTTTCCTTCTTGAAGCCTAAGGTTTCACTAAAATTACTATTTTTCTATCTTAAATTCGACATAAACGAGCATATATATAATTTTAAAAAATATTTATTCGAGATAACCGATCCAAAATATTAAGAAAATATATGGAAACTTTTTTGGTGACAAAATTACCTTCGAGATAGCCGAATATTCGAGATAACCGAGTTTGACTGTATTTACAATGTTCAGTTATGAACAATAATCGCTGGAAATACTTTAAAATTACTTTTGTTGGGAATAAAAGAGATCAACTTTCGGGCCCATAGGAACGCACCCCAAAATAAGACATCTTCAAAAATTTGAAAGATATGAACACCGAAATTTATTGTCACTATGTCCAGATAATGAATATTTTCATCTAGAAATAATCTATAAGCAATTTTTATTGTACCTCGGTCGGCCTCCATAACATCACAGAAATTGATACATTCCGACAACTGCTTGTGAAACAATTTCGAAGATTTTGTGTCCCAATGGAGAGTTTTCATCATTTCTGAAGCTGTTTCTCCTTTTGCGCCGCGAAGAGTCATTCCTAGCGCTATATAAATACTTAAAGGAGAATAAATCATATTTTGATCAATTTCCTTTTTAGAAGTAATTTCTAATAAATCGAATGCGGTTTACTGACAGGATATTTCCATTTTCAATATTTAATATAATAATTAAAAATTCAATCAATATTTCTTATTTTTATTGGTATCAAAATTTTATCATAATCAAAACATTAAAACAAATGCATTCCTTTACATAATATATAAACCTTTTTTCATTATATTTTTTTCCTTTCTTTTTACAGTTTTTTTTCTCTAACATAACAAAAGTAATTTTAAGTTTTCTTTTTCCTCTTTTTATCAGTAATTTATAATAATCTTTAAATATATATATATATATATATATATATATATATATATATATTAGTGTAATTCATTGAAATCGGAATTAAAAATTCAAATTCCAAATTTTATTTAAATTTCCATCTTGAACAGTCGCCATTTTCTTCTGAAACTCTGCAGAAACTGATTTTATCTCTACACCATGCTCCTTCAATGAGAGAATGAATGTCAATTGCTTTTTTATTATTTCCACGTAATGTTTCTATTGCGTTGTTCGGAAAGTCATTTCGTTTTTTAATACTTGTTTTAAATGTATTTTTTATATTAATAATCATTAATAATCATTGACTATATTATTTATTTTAGTAGTTGGTAATAAAGGTTAGATTTGGAAAATTTTGGAATAATTGGAATATTTGATTTTTGACCTATCAAAGATGGAAAGCAAGAATCAGCATTTACGGCATGTATTATTTTTTTACTGCCAAAAAGGTAAAAATGTTGTACAAGCAAGAAGAAAATTATGCGAAGTGTATGGAGAAGATGTGTTGTCAGAACGCCAATGCCAAAACTGGTTTAAAAAATTTAGATCCGGAAATTTTGATGTTGAAGATTCTTCACGTT
>MQRK01163528.1:0-12254 GCA_001938485.1 Girardia tigrina | reverse complement strand
CGATACCAGAAGACAACGTAACTCAAGTACCAATCGTCGATCCGAATGCTGCTTCGATAGGAGAGTTAGAAGCGAGTCCTTTAGAAACCCATCTGGACTACCGCCTTACATATCTAACTGTGAGAGGAACCTTCAGATGCCCGTTTCGCGGATGTGTAAAGTCTACGTACACAGCCAAAGGGATGCAGAATCATGGGACTACTATCCATGACTGGTCGTTTTTTACTGGATTGCCAAAGCGTGCGCGGAAGCGAAACGCTGACGTCCCTGTAGGATGCCTATCGGGGAGCTTATAGACTTATTTGGTTTGGGTGGACCATCTAAAGAGCCTATAGGCTCAATACCATTCTTGAAAGAGATGGGAGGCCCACTTTCTACCACGATGTTCACGAAATGAATATCAAGATCACACTTTCACCCAGAAAGCATTTGACGAACAATAATTACACTAAAAAAAACATAGCGCTTGATGGCAGATACAGTGTAACATCTAAATTTGCCCGATTCTAAAATTGACCACCTTCCCATTTTGGGAATTTTTTAGTAACAATCTTTTAAAAATTAATGGAAACCCTCTAAATTTAGCCAAAATTTTTAAGATTTTAAAGCAGATTTTCATGATTCTATTCATGAAAGTTTTTTATGATTACTGATAGTGAAAATGATACATTATTGGAATAACAAATTGTAGAAAATGAAAATAGAGATGTTACCAACTCTGTATTGGCGTTCCCAATTTTTGGTCATATTTAGCTGTTAAACTGTACATAGAAAAGTGATTGGTGTGAATTATTAGCAACTATTTATTGATTGTTAAATGCACTTTCTATCAGATATTTTCTAGCCCGATATACACCCGAATAAACTACTTATTTATTATCTACATAATATATTTTTAGCAATATTTTTATCATAATTGAATAAAATTTAATGGTACAGATCATACTTCTCCATTTGAGTCCCATAAAAATGTTTTTTGTAATTTGTAGTAATTATTATTATTATTTGTAGTAATTAATAAACTAAGGCTTGTATTTTTTCAAAAAAAAGTTATTTTTTAAGTTACAAAACTTAATAAAGTAGCAGTGACTCTCATGGGTGAATCATAACTTTATATTTGAGATTTTACTTTACAAAAAATGTCAAAACTATTGTAGAGCTCTGAATTTACTTAATAGCAATTTTTAATAATAAAAGTGTAATATTAAAAAATAAATTAATAATGTAAATTTATTTTCTTTTCTATCGGCGGTAAACAGCAGCAAATTTCAAATGAGATTTTGTAATTATCACAATTTTTCCGTTATAAGACAAATAAAAGACATTCAATATATATATAAAAATAATTAAAAAAATATTAAATTAAATTTTTTTGAAAAAATACATGGGAACATTGGTGAAAATAACGTATTTGTATTTTATTCTCACTCAAAAAATAAATGCAATATATTTATATTAATATAATAATATTAAAGGCATTATATTATTCTTTTATTTTTTTTATTTTTTTGCTACTATTATATAAAAAAATAATTTAATGTTGTATTTTTAATAAAATATACAAATTATTTAACTGATAATTTTATTTCAATACTTAAAGATTTTACATAAAAAAAGACGATTAAAAACAAAATTAAATAATTAATATTTTAATTATTCATTTGAAATTAGCAATTAATTTTTTCTGCTTTAAATAAAAAAATAACATTTTTAAAAATATATTAATTAGAAAAATCATTAGTTAAATTGATTTTAAATAAACATCAATAAAATTTTTGTTTTCTTTTTGAATAAATCAAAAAAATAATATCAAATTTCTTTTTTATAGTATCAAAAAAATAATAAATTAATTATTTTAATGATATTTTTATTATTTTTGTTCAGGTGATCATTACACTATGTTCATTTGAATATTCTATCATATTTCAAACAAAAATAATCTACATATTTAAATAGAAATAATTCACAAAAAAAGCCTAATTAAATCGAAAAAAATAATTTTTAATTGAAAAGAGTATAGAAAATGAGACTAAAAGAGAAAAAAGATGTGTTTAATGATCTAACACATTTAAATTTAAACTCAATAAAGGGAAATTTATCCCTAGAAAGTATTAACAAAAATAATATTTGGATTGTATCCTATTTCTAATTGAAAAAGACATTTTTTTCGAAAATAAGTTTTAATTAAACTCTTAAAATTTTATAGAAATACTTAACTCTTCGTAACTCAATACCTTAAAAAACATCAATATTGTGTGAAACAGTAGCTTTTGGTAAATAATGAAACACGTATTTTTTGTTTTTATTTATTTTTAACATAAACATATAAAAAATTATAAAAAAGGGAGTGTTACAGTTCTGTCACATTGTGTTACAACGCTACAAAAATAATAATGATACAACAATATTTCAATTTACTTTATGTAAATAAAATCCAAAATAATCAATTTACCTTTATGTTTTTTTCAAAAATATCAACAATATCAATAGCACAAATAATTTTATTTTTTAAAGAAACTTGCATGCGCGCACTCCACACAATGTAATAGAGAGAACTGTCAAATTCATCATCCTACCACCAACGCCACCTGCAGGTACTAATAAATCACCGATGATCGGTGTGTAACAGATATGCAACAGTGATTTAAAATGTGATATGCTAATAGTTAGAGATCCTGTAAGAGTTACAACGGTTTGTTACAGAAGTGTCACACCATGTTACGAAGGGTTAAACTAAAAGAAAAAAGTACTATTATTATTGTGGGAATATTATCGAGTGGTGTTTATTGTATGCTGTGTTTTGTATGCTGCTTTAAGGATTGTGTTTGTCTCATCCAGACGAAAGATTGATTTTGTGAATGTTTTGAACTGTCGGATTATTTGGACAATTTTGAAATGTATACTTGAATATTAAATTAATATATTGTAATCAATATATATATATAATATTTTAATCAAATTTTTTGAAAATGATTTAAAATATTTTATTAAGGAATTACAATATAATTTTTTTCGAATAATTTAGAAATAGAATTTAAATTTATCAATCAAGAACGATGTCGAACTATGAAAGTTATTTGGAAAATTGTCTGGAGACAATTTGAGTTGTGATATCAATAAAAGCATTTGAAATGATATAAGTGTTATTAATAATAATAATTATTATTATTAGAATATTAATCAATAATTCAATTATTTATTGATAATTAAAATAAATAAATTCCCTTAATTTCTAAAAACCTTAATGAATTATTTTTTTAATAATTATAAAATCAAATTTTTTTCAGTTAATGCTTTTTATTAAATATCATTTTTTTTAAAAAATTAAATGAAAACAGATTTTTATAATTTTGTTTCAATTGATTTATCAATTAAAAATTTGAAGAATCTTCTCTGAATGAAAAGGATATGGCCAAGTGATAATCTTTAAACACCAATCTCTTGGATGTTTCCTCTGGTCGAAAATCTGAAAGACAGTCGGGTAAAATCCATTATAAAGTATATTCTCGTCAATTCCATTCCCATTTAATTGAGGATTTATAGATTCTTGTCGATAATCAGCGCTAGTTTTGATGTTTGTAGGGTAATCCGGTTTGGTATTTAATAACGTCGGTCTTCTTGATTTATTAAATTGTGGAAGGATATCAAGATATTCAATTTCTTTTTCGATTTCAGAAAACTCATTTGTTTCATAGAAAACAGATGATGGAAACGAGTCAATAGAATACTTTTTCACGTTCATTTCACTTGTCAACGGTTTCTTTTATTTTTATTTTTGAAAAAAAAACAATTAGAAAAAAAGTATGTTTACAAGCTGTATAAAATCCTTTGAATGTAAGTCCATTTTGATATTGAATTGCAACAATGGTAACCTAAGTAATCAAACAGTTTGCTTCAACTGCTGCTTCAGCAACACACCAAGCTAGGAGAGTCGTCGAGAGGATAAATAGACATGCAGTATTGTTTCTGTGCAATTCATGTACATTTTTCTTTGACTGAATGATTTCTTTTATGAAAAAATGTTAAGGAAGCTCACATGAATGGATGAAATCTTTTATTCTGATTGGTCCGATTAAAAATTGTTGTAATAAAAAAAGAATATTTTACCTGTAGTTTAATCAAGTAAAGTAGTCGAAAGATATCTTTTCAAATATACTTTTCATTAGCCAATATCTCTGTCTTATGTACTCTAAAACGTTTCCAGGATAAATGAAGACAAAAGTAAAAGTAAAAATAAAAATATAATAAGACTGGAATTTTTCAAACATATATATTGCACTCATCAATAAGAAATTAATCAAAATTATTGATAACGTGTTGTAAAAATCAGTATTTTAAAAAATTGAATAGGTAGAAATTCAAACTATAATGAAGTACGAGTTCTAACGTAAAACCTCAGCATCAGCAACCATGCGAAACATCAATAGTGTATTCAGATACAATGTTACAAAGTCATTATTCAAATTCCATGTTGATTTAACAATCGTTCGACCAGCACAGTTATCGGTCAATTTCGTTGGCTTGCCGGCGTCTTTCGGCAAATGAAGGAAGATAGTGATTAAAAGTATTTATTAAATAAATTAACCTAAACACTTAGCATAACCATAATCTTAACTCCTATATAAATGAAATTTTGATATTATTATTAATATGAAAATTTGCAAATTTATACTAAATTGATTTTTAGAAATATAAGTAGTAAATAAAACCAAAATAGTCATTTATCAAATAAATTAGTATTTTATTAGTATTTTGAGAAAAATTTTCTTTGAAGGAATCATAAAAATCGTCTTTACTCGAAATCAATGTTGATTTAACAATTTAACGACTTGTACGGTTTTCATTCGATTTCATCGGCTTCCCAGTATTTTTCGGCAAAGACGCTGTACTGACGGAACTGTCTTGATGCGGGCTATCCAGATTAACAACATCCTTACTAACAAAACACACTTTTCAGATAAATATTACATATATATATAACATATTCTAATTTTGAATATATATAAAATAATAAAAAATAGGTTTTTAAAAAAAATGATCAGTAAGAAGTTAATTCTCATTCAATATGAATGAGAATATCAATCTTACAAGAAACAGAAGACAAACTTTTGTGTCATTTTTTGAAAGCAAACAAAGCAATAACTCTGAATAAAAGAAAGAGATTGTAAGAAAATATCATCAATGCAAAGTGAATATTATTTTACAGTTTTTAAAAATTATACAAGTTTAAACAATCACATAGTGTTTTGGAATTTCAAGTAAAATTTATATTTATATTTGTTGTTATTTTTATTTTTATTTCAAATGTCTTCTCTCCTGCCGAAAGACAATCTTTCAATTTGAATTCGGATCTTTTTTAATCTTGATAATTTGAATGACAAACCGCTGAATTGTTTTTGTTTATTTTCTTTTATATATATTTATATTGTAGAAAATGTCGAATGACTCGCTCTGCTTAGCTAACCAATCAGAGTGAGTTAAAGTCATCAAGCGATTTTGAAAATCACTTTTTGCCATTAAATGAATTTTGAAATATGTTGACGATTTTAATATTTCTTAACGAACTGAATAATTATTGATAATTTGGTTAAAATGTTATTATTGCTGAAGATTTTAATGAGCTTAATTTTTGCTGACAAGTTTTGATAACTGCTGGTGATCTAAATTATTACTGACTAATTAAATTATTAATATTTTTGACGATCTGAAATTTAGAAGAAATTCGTTTCGGCCAAATAATGAATTTCGTTTGTGAAAAAATTTAAATAAAATACTTTTTTGTAAAAGAAATGTTAAAAAATGCAAAAAAGTATAAAATATAAAAAAGTTTAAATCAATTTTTTATAATTTACAAAAAAAATTATTGGATATAAGTTTATTTATTTACTCTTCAAAATAAAATGAAAATTTACATTTTCTCCAAAACTCATTGAGCCATCTTTGACAGTTGTAAGTTGTTATTCCGCTCGATCCCCAGATCGCACCGAAGACCGGACAGTGGAAGAGATAGAGTAGCAGTGTATGATTTGAAAATCATGGATTTTGTGTTCATGCATGACATTAAATGTTCACTCATCGAATAGAATTTTTTTTATCTGCTTAAGTAAAATTTGTAAAACAAAATTCAAAAATAATAGTTCGATATATTTTCTTAAATAAATCAAAAGTTTGACAAAATTTTAAATAATCAGCTACTGGTGTAAAATCAAATTTCAAAATAATTACTGTTCGAAAAATTTCAATCAACATTCGACAATAAATTTCAATTACACTTTCGATGAAATTTCAATTAAACAATTGTCAAAGTTTTAATAAAATGCTGGACAAAATTTTGATTAAATGCTCAACAAAATTTCAATTAAGTGCTTGATAAAATTTCAATCAAAACAAGCTCGACAAAATTTTACTCAGAAATTTAAAAATGTGTAACTCAAGGCTCGCTCTGATTGCTTAACAAATCGATACACTTACTGACCGTATTGACTCAATGAGTCATCGTTATTATGAATCTCTCCGTTCGGCCAAAAAACGAGTAACATTCAAAAAAATTAATTTTCAAATTTAAATCTTTTTTATTTAATAATTTAATTTTATACAATTATTTTTTCTATTTAATTTAATCTTAATTAATTTTCTCAATTTATATTATTATTTATTACATATTTTATAGGATGTACACAATGAAAATTTTACGATTGTCAGAGATAACATGTCGATTTGAATAGTTCAATGCGAGAAGAGAGAGATGTTTTCAATATAAATAATGGCAACAAAATAATATTAAACAATAGTCATTAAAGAGAAATTGAAATCTTTTCTATCATTCCATACTTTACATGATACAGAGACATTGGATAATAATTAAATTTGACTATAAAACAATAATCAATCCCTAAGACGAAACCAATTTTAGTCTTCACAGTAAATCTAAAACAACCTAAAATTCAATTAATGTAAACCAACTGAAATGACTGACAGAACATTAATCTGAGAAAACGATGTGTTTTTTCTTTTGTTCCAGGTCTGAGGCTGGTGACGTTTTAAATGTTGTCTTTTGAATAATTCGATATGATAAATTATTGGATACTTTGCTTCTTGCTTTCTTTCCCCTACATTAGCTGTATTTGCACTTGCAGAATCGCTTCTTTTTCTGTCATTACTTTGCTTGTTGATCTTTTGTCTGCCTTTATTTTTCGGTACACATATATATTGAATATTCTTAATAAATAAATAATTTTAATAAAATCGTTATTTGGAAGCATTGAAAATATAATTACAATATTTTGAAGATTATTTTAATCTTTCAAATGAAAAAAGGATTATTGTTTCTTGCCATTAATTAATTTTAATTTGCTTATTGAATATTTATTTTTAGATTTAGGAATTATTTGTCTCAAAATTGTTTTCTATTTAATTTTATTTACAATTTAGAGTTACAATATTTAAAATTAATATCCTTAAATTATAAATCGAAATATAAAAGATAAAAAAGATATAAGATATAGCACTGTAGGCACATTCAATAAACATAACGAGATCCTTTCGAACTTCCAACATTGAAACTCTTTAAAGGGCGGTCAGTGTTTTTGGTGTAACATAGATCGACTTTTAATTTACATTTGAATAATAATTATTAAGGAAAGAGTCATATTTTAGTTTCATCTTAATTTATAAAAGGAACTTCGTCCAAAAAATGCTTACACCTTTGTTATCGTCAAGTTCGAACTATAATGAACTTAATATGTATACATTTTTAAAATAGATAATTTGATTTTTATAGTACCTTTCAAATTATTTCATACAGAATGACAGAAATATTTAATGGCTCATTTGGCTTTGAATATTCATTAAATTTCATACACAGGATACGAACTTATATCTTGTTCGATGCAAAGAAATACATATTAAACCAACAAAGGGAACGCATAAATAAAGGATATAATTAGTGTCCCTGAGATGGAGATAAAAGTTTTTCCGTGGTTCACACATTTTGGAGACAATTCTGAAAGTTGGTTTATACCATGGAATTTTAATCTGAAAAATAACTTTTGAGTCCATTTTTATTCTTTAAACTACAAAAACAGCATTACATATTTAGTAATCTAAATCTGACTTAGTTGCTACATTTTGGTTCCCCGACAAATGCGCGTGCGACAAATGCGCTAAAAGGGGATTGCAAAACTTTTTTAATTACTTAATATTTAAGATATTTTGGAATTATAAAATTAATAGATTTTTTTTGAAAATTTTTTATTATTATTTACTTATTGCTAAAGATATTTTGAGTCATTGTCAAATTGGATTTTATTGTTATGATTTATTTAAAATATATTGGAAATATTTAATGTCAACATCAATCTTAATGCCAATATTAATTTAATATACTGAACAAAAGATTAAAAATCACAAATTTATTATCAATTAAACAATTATCTAAGAGACAATCTAAATGTCAATATTAAGAGCTACTAAGTGCAAATACTCCCTAAATGCACGTATATTATAAGTAGAAATAATTCCAGCAAGAATTTTGGATAATTGTACATACTTAGATTTGCTGGCTGTTTGAGTAGAAATTCCACTAAATATACGATTTATAGTTTGTTCTGTCAAGTCTTGTTCACGACGGAAATGATCGATCAATGTGTAAATTGTATGATGATGACAAACAACAGATGACTGAAATACATTATGCCAACCCTCAACTAAATTATTATTCACCGGAGTCACAAATCATAAAATTTTCTGAGCGTCTTGCTACTTTCATATCTTCAGGAAGAATGATGTATTTAACAGATTTTGGTATGGGATTGTTAAAAGCAGCTCTCCTTCTTCTCCTCTGTATGCATCTTTGACTTGATGAATACGACGGCAACAGGTGAGCTACTTCCTGTGGAACTCCTGTTGTAATGTTTAAAATAATTTGTCGAGGTTTTTCAACGCTGTTCATAGAGCGTTCAAGTTCAAGTTCAAGTATATTCGATTTGATTTTTTCAGGGTCATTCTTATAATTGTCTGGGGCATGTATATAATCAGTAATATTCAGTACTGTACCATTAGTTTCTGTCATCACTCTTCCAGCACACTCTCGTTTGACACATCTCTATGAAGATGATCCATCTCCTCTTTGTTTGTCACAACGATATCTAAACCATTCATAAAGCAATTGGTCCTTTCCTTTTTGTGACTTAATGATGTTCATAATATTTAAAATTAATTTATTTGTATTTAGTTTTTTAAAAAATTTTAAAATTCAAAAATATTTTCAGCACTAAGTAAATAATAATAATAATTTTGAAAAAATCTATTAATTTTATAATTATTAAAAATTTTATGAAAAAAAGGTTTCTTTGGATTTTATCTTTTGGATTTACAATTTGCATTAGAAACTGTTACAAAATAAATAGGTTCAAATTAAAGAAAATGAAGATTTCGAAGAGTAAATTATTCTTTATCAATATTGAAATTGGGATTGATTAAATTTCACTAAAAAGAGGAAATAATCAGAGCTTGAATAATTAAATTTCATTTGAACCTAAAGATAAAACAATTTTATATAAGTATTTTTTTAAAAATAAATCTAAATGATTTTATTGAAAAATAAATTATACATTTCTTTTCACAAAAACAGATAAATTGAATATTAAATAAAATCAATTTAAATATTTAAAAATATCCTCTTTCCAATTATTTTTCAAAAAAATTAAATTTAAGTTAATAAAATATATTTAATAAATAAATTATATTAAATATAATATATTATTTTATAAATTGTCATATAACTAAACATTTTATAAATTTTTTAGTGATTAACAAAAAATTTCAATTCACCAAAATTTATTTATTTTATTTATTTATTTAAAGTCAAAAGTACAAAAAAGAAACACGAATGTAAACATTTATATGAATATATTTTTACTTGTAAAAGGATTTATAAAAATTCATGTAAAAATTGGTTTTGTATACAAACTATTATTCTAATTTTTAATAAATTTCAGTTGAATATAAATGAAATTATTACTTGTCAACATTTTTATTAAACATTTTAAAATGATCTAATACTTTTTTAATCTTTATAATTTTGATCTTTAAAACATTACATTTCGTGTATTGTTGCTTTAATAATTCTGACTTGAAAACGTGAAATTTGTTATTATAGCATATGTTTTAGTCATAGATCGAGGTTCAGAAAAGAATGTTCTTTTGTGAGTTCTAGATTTTCTAGGAAATGATGCAAAATCAAAACTCAAATTGTATGTTTTTTTACAAATAGTACTTTTCATCCCAGCACCCTTAAGTAAAATATTCATCCCTAAACCTTCGTATTATTCTCTATTAATCCGAGGAATATTAATTTGTGGAAGGAAACAAAATGCTTTCTTGAATTAGAATGAACTAAATGCTCAGCAAGAAAGGAAATCGTTTTTTATGAACTTAATACATTTAATATATTTTATATCTTTTGGTGTGGGTTTTTCGAGTTATAAGTCATAAATAAATTGTTTTAAGTGTTCAGATTTTACGAGGACTTATTTTTGAAGCAGACCTAAAATATACGATTTTCTAGTTAAAGCTCTGCAATAAAACCCATTAAATTTTTAACAAAATTATATTTACTTGAACATTTATTTATTAATTTTTTTTCAAATAATTACATTTTTCCTAGAAATTTCGAGTATCAAAAGAAAACTCGCTATGTTTTTTTGAATGTTTGATGTTTTGTGTTTGGATGTTGTATGTTGATTTGGAAATGTGTCTCTCCTACCCAGATGGAGGATTAATATTTTAGTTCTTATTATCTGAAAATAAGTAATGTTTAAATTTATTTCTAATTTAAAATAATTGTAAAATTTTATATAAGTTAATTAACTTTTTAATTTTAAAAAAATAAATTGAAGTAATATTTTTTAAATAATTAATAATCATTTAAATCTTAACCAATAAAATTTTGAATAAATATTTTAACAATTATTTATTTTCCATGTGGTAAAAAATAATAAGATTAAAGTCATTAATCAATTTCGTTAGAATGTACTTATACGAAAGCTTTGACAAAGATTGTCTTGAGGACAATCAAACTTGTTATGTTAATAAAAATATGAAAAGTTAAATTGGTGTTCTTAAAAGTGTTAACTAGTCACAGGTGAAGTGATGATTTATTAATGTATTCATGGTTCTTATTAGTTTACGGTAAAGAACTGTATATTTTAAGATAATAATTTTATTAATTAAGAAAGTTTTATGTATCTTTTTGTCTTATTTTACTTTACTACATGTATGTTAGATTAAAATCGGTAATGAGTGTTCCAGTCAAATACACATTTGTTCTGTGAAAGAACTTCTAGCATTCTTCGCCTTCTGGTAAATATGGAGTAAATGAACCTACTATTAGAAGATATTTTAAAGTTGGACATAAAATTTTTTTCCCATTTCCGTTCCCGTTCCCGATGAAATCTTGGGAAACTGCGGGAATAGGAATGAGAATGGGAATAGAAATTTATAAATTTTTTATTTACGAGAATGTGAATTTGGTTTTAGAAATTTGTGATTAATTTTTTAACAGTTTGTAAAAAATAATAGAAATAATACATTGTTAAACTAAAAAATAATTAAAATATATTTTATTATTTTTTGTATGCATTATATAAATACCTTTCATTTTTACATCATATTTATTTGTTAAATCATTTGTCCTGCATATCTGCCTCCGGAAATGGGAATTTCCGGGAAATATGGGAACTGGAATGGAATTTAAAAAACCCGTTTCCCGGGATTAAAATGGAAAATTAAAATCCTAAAAGTAAATTGCCCGGAAAATTTGAAGCCCTGTTTCAAATTATATATTTCTCTTTACTAAGTTAATTTATTTTCTTTTTTACATTTTAACAAAACATTTAATACATATGTAGCTGAATGTAGCGGGTTAAGCTTTTAAAATGTGTATGAGGAGTTAGTTGAACTTTTCTATTAACCGAATAATTTATAATTTTTAACTTAAAATTTTGAAAAAAAGTTAATAATTATATATAAGACAAAAACTGAGTTTAAAATCTAAAAAACTTACTTTCAAAAATTTGATATATTCAGTAGAAATTTTTAAAATAAAAACTTTAAAAGAAATAATAAACTAAATGAAAGTTATAAAATATATATTTTAAGCACAATAAAATTATATTTTTCATTTATATAAGAATCTCATTTTAAAATTAATTAATAAAACTATTTAATTTCTTAAAAATACTTAAATGACACTA
>MQRK01163521.1:0-10273 GCA_001938485.1 Girardia tigrina | reverse complement strand
TTTTTTGACTTTTAGAATAAAGTTAATTTATCGCTTTAAAATGATACGATATTTTAATCAAAAATGTTTGAATTTGTATCGTTAAAAATATGATAAATATAATTTGAATGAAATGAGGATTACGAAAACTCATTTGATATAAAACCATTTCGATATCTACAACACTGAGAGTCAATATTTTAATGATGAAGTTCTGTTTGATCCATAACACAAATAAAATTGACATACTTTAGACGGAGAACTTATAATTGTATTACATCTTCTAACTGATGTGAATGTCATAAGTTATATGATGTTGATGTGAATAAGAATAGTTTGGAGCAAAACAAACGAGTGTGTAATCCTGTAAAACTTTGGAGGATGTTGTACTGCTTCAAAGATTCTATTACTATTATAAAAATAGCCAGAAAAAGCCTATAAATGTAAGTTTAGATTTTCTGGTTCGTCCGACTCTTGCACAGAAACACTCGATCAATGAGTTTCATGGGTCGACACATCACTAAGAAGTCCATCCAGGATAGATCGAACAACCATAATAGCATAAATATAATATTATTATAAAATAATAAACAAATATTTTAACATAATAATAATATTAATTCGGCGGATTCACTTCAAAAACTAATAATATTTTTCAATTTTCAGAGAGTTTTCTTATGTTAATAAACTGTCAAAATAAAAGTAAACTAAGTTGAAAATTTTAGGAAATACTTAAATATAAAAAATACTTTTAAAATTCATTACAAAAATAATTATGAAAGAAACAAATCATTATACAACCTTTTATTACTTTATTAAATTTATTGTTTGAAAGTAAATTTCCCTTTTCAAAAAAGCACAAAAATCTTAGCTCTGTGTAAGATGTAACTTATGTGTATTTTCTTCCCATTCGATGACAGACTGAAAAACAAGGTCTGAATTCACTTAAATAAAAGGTACAACAGAGGTTTCACTTATTATATTAAACTCCTAGAGATTATGTATTCATGATTTTACCTAAAGTAGGAAAATTTCTTTGAAGAGACATCAGTTGGACAAACGATGGACACGATGTACTTCATCGAATCCCTTAATGAAACTGGTGTAAGATCTAGTAAACTATGATTAGATTATTGATATTGAAGTACATTTTTATCACTTTTCATAGTGCTGGAACTCTAAAGCATGTAAAAATAAGGTAGTACTGTAGTAATAAGATCTCCCTTCTTAACTCTATAGTAACAAGATTTGAACTGTTTCATGTTTTGTTTAGGAAGAAAAAGATGCACAAAGTTTTGAACTATACAAAAAGAAGTAAGAATTCTCAAAAATTTCAAGTAAGAGTTCACAAGTGGTTTTTAAAGTTCAGAGCCAGTGATTTCATCCTCGAAGAAAAATAGTCCAGTGTGTAGACTGTATAACACTAATTGTGACTAACTTATCACCCTAATTAAGACCAATTCTCAACTATACGACTCGAGAATTAGAAGAAATACTGAAGATGACAAAACCAATGTTCATATGCTTTTAGTGATTCACTTTAAAACGCAATAAAATATACCATTTTCTAAACAAATAGTCACTGGTAATGAATAATAGATCGTCTTTAACAATGTGAAGCCCCTAACTGGATTAATTAAAAACAACTCTCTGGTAAAACGCCAAAAAATGGTGAACATGAAGAGTATTATGTTGCATCATAATAATGTCAGACCATATGCCTCTTTGGATATCGTTTGTAGAACTTTTGCTGGACCCTATCTACCATAATTCCTCGACATTGCCCCTTTTGACTATCAACTATTTAAGTCGTTGTAAAATTATCTTAATGAAAAGAACGTTGAGTCTTTCGATATCCTGAAATAAAATCTTGAACATTTTCTGCTGACAAACCTGAGAAGTTTTAGATTGATAGACCTTTCCCTCTGCAAAAAAGATGGAAAAAGATTGAAAACATGATGTATACATTGTTGATTTTATATATATGTTTAGATGTATATAAATACATAAAATGATTTCTTCTGAATTTCTTATTAAAATCGGCACGAACTTTCAGGACAACGCAATATTTATAAATTAAAAATACTTAAAGAAAAATTTAAATATTCTTGATATATAGGACATGTGAATTTAAATTGTTATGTTAGTTTTACTGAATTTTTGAGAAGTATTATTTGCAAGATCTTAAAAGTATTTTTGTAACAAACAGATGAAATATATGCGAGAATAATTGTCTTATGATTTATTTTTCTAATTCAAGTGACTGACTTATTTAAATAACAAATATTCAGTGAGTATTTATGAATAAAAGATGAAATAACTGATTTATAATATTATTTTATTATTGTTAGATGTTGTTAGTACATCTCTCAGAAATGAATCCAAATCTTCCATAAATATAAATTTTTATTTTTTTAAAGTCAATAAAACAAAGTCAGTAGTGAAACTATTTCCAATTTTTTTTCGCTCACCCCTAAGTATTTAAACGACCTTTCCGTTTCCACAAAATATTTGCTTCTAAGGAACTAAATCTTTAGTTCGGAGGTCTACTGTCGGATAAATTGAATTGTTAAGGAAAAGCGACCAGAATAGGTTATTCGTAAAGGTTTCATTTTCCACAAGGATAATACTAGGCATTACACATCTTTGGCCACTCCGCAAAAATTTATGGATAGTGGTTGGGAATTGATGTTGCACCCACCTTATAGCCCTAATCTCACGCAATCAGAGTGCCACTTATTTTGATCCCTGGACAACTCCTTCGTAGTTAAACTTTCAATTATGATTAAACTCTAAATTTTCACTGCTCATTGTTTTATGCCGAAGAAGATCATAATTTCTACGATCGTGAAAGTTTAAAGTTTTCAGAGAAATAGAAAACATCATCGAACAAAATGGAAAATTCATCATAGATTAAAATTCATTGCAAGTAAAAACTCTTTTATTTCAATGAACAAATTGGCAACAACTATATATATATATATATACAAGAAAAATATTTAATAATCATAATATATGTAACCTGTTTTTTGATGAAATAAAACACAAAAAGGCAAAATGCAATATAAAAATAAACATAAGCCACAGATTTATCTAATTTAATATTGAAAATACTTCATAATTCACAACGGGAAATACATAATAAGTTTCCAAATCAAACCAATCTTACAAATGACATTATGCCAGTTAAGTGGATTGATCTCAATTTTCTCCAGCAATATTTCGATATTTGATTAAATTAGATTTTCTACATAAAATTATTGAAAATAATTAAAAATTTATTTATGATATTTTCAATAAATAAATTCAAGTAACTTTTTCCCTACTCTTTCGAATTACAAATGAAAATCTAGTTAGATTAAATAGACAGAAAAACTTGTTTCACAATTTCTTTGTAAAGATTTTCTTTTAGTTAATTACAATTAGCTTAAAATTAATTATGGAAAATTTTAATGATATAGATTTTTTTGTCGGAAGGAAGGATAGAAGTAAAGATGAAGACTTCTTGATGAGAGCCAGACCTTCATTAAGATGTATCACGATATTCGCCTCCACCATTTCTTTTGTCAAGCATTCCCTTAAATTTTTCACTAAGTTATATTTTCTAGACCAACTTTCAAATCTAATATTTACAAATAAATGTAAAAAGCAAAGGAGATGCTTTGATAAAACATTAAGAATGCCGTTTTAAAACATATTTAATGACAAAATTTAGACAGCTTAACCGTCATCTTAATATAATTGATTATGGGGTTTTTATTTTATTTCAGAATATTTTATTAACAATTATTCACTCGACATCCTCTCAAATTAAGTTTTTTAATGCTTGCACATAATTTTGATATAATTTTACAAACATTAGAGAGACTGCTTGTCATCTCTGCAAACGAATCCTAGAGCACGAATCCTGGATGACTTGTAATTGTAACTTGAGTATAAGTAATATAAATATTATGTTATTGAAGCATTCGCCAATAATTTATAGCATATAACAACCAATTTAATACATGAAGGTTAAATGTCATACTCAAAAAAAGAGTGCTTGGATTATATAAATTGTGCATCACTCTTCACAAAAAGTGATTTTATGTAATTTGTATAATCTGTTAGTTTTTAAATAAGTTAATTTTGCATCTTTCATAAATTCTTGTTCTGGCAGTCTCCAGGTTGCTATATATATTTTCCAGTGGTAGTAAAGTCATGTTGGTGCTGGGTAATGTTTTAATTCTTTAAATAATTCATTAATTTTTTTCGACTCATCTTAATTCAAACAAAATTCTTTATAAAGGTTTAAAAAGTATCAAATCATAAATCATTTTAAAAACTCTCTACTCACTCTGATTGGCTAGCAAATCAAGAAACTCGATTTATGTTTCTCTCATAAGCTGATGATATAATATACGGTAGGTGACACATTATTATAACCACCTGATATTTTCATGTTTTTTAGGTTTTCTAATTATTTATAAGATTATCAGCAAATGCAGTCATAGTTTTGATACTTTCTGTGTTTGTTTTATCACCTCATCAGAAAATGTGACAACTTAAAAAACAATTACTGAAAAATTACCGCAATTCTATTAGAAAATGATCAAAATGTAAGAAAATCAAAAAGGTAAGAAATACATGTTTTATTCCAGAATGTAAAATTTAAATATGTACATACCTGGTTAAAAATGTTTTATTGTTCATAAGATAAGTAAAGTGAGTTCAATAAATGATAAATTAAACAATTTAATATTTTTTTGTCTTCCTTTAGCGTTTACTACTGCCTGGAGACATGTAGGCATGCGATCAATAGAGTTTTGAAGCTTCTGCTGAAATTCATCATCACGAAACCAATTGCGGAGGACGCTTGAAATAAGCTGATCCTTAGTTGTATGAGTAATTTGGCTGAGTTTCTCCTTCATAATACCCCATATGTTTTCTATGGGGTTTAAGTCAGGAGAATTACCAGGCCAAGGAAGGACATTGATATGGTTGGTCTCCAAAAATTGAATCACCACCCTAGCCTTGTGGCATGGAGCTGAATCATGCATGAAAACACAGTTTTCAGTTATACCAAATCATTCCAATCATCTGCGAACTGAACGTGCTGAAATACTGATACCACGTTCAAAGAGCTGACCCTGTACTTATTTTGCTGACAGAAGGTTATCTTCCTAATCATTCTCGGCATTATCCGGTCATCCTGTTCAGTTGTTTTTCGTTTTGGACCACATCTGCCAACTCTGGATGTTGAAGGTACACCTGCTGTTATTCGTTTTTTGATGTTGATGACACTTGCATGATGAATGTTTCACAAAGTGGCAATTTGCCTAATTGAAAACTTTCCACTTCATAATAAAGCGTCAACTTTTTCCACAACAGTAGAGGACAGATCGCAGCGTTTGCCCATGACTACGAATGATGTCTTAGTATTCATTTAATAAAAAATCATTTAATAAGAGCGGCCAGAATTTTAAAAATAGTAAATTAAAGACATTTACATCTTTCATCTAAAATTATGGAAATTATGTTGGGGTGTGTTGTCACATTAATCCTGACCGTACACAAAAAGATTACCTTTTATTTTATTCAATGCAAAACTCTCTAAATGATGAAATTCTTATTTTTGCTCAGAACCTAAAATCACTATTAAGATCATAAGTTTATTAATATAAAATGAAAAAGGGTTGAAAGATGACAAAATGTCATCGAAAAATACGGACAATATCTAATTGAATCAAATTATACTTTTGTGCAAAATATTTGAATTTTCCTTCTTATTTCCTTTTTTTTCCTTCTTATGCTTCACCGAGTGGCCGACCCTAAAATGTCTCTTGATTTCAATAACTTATGAGATTACTCATACTCAAACCAATTAGTATCTTATATTATAAAGTACAATTAAAATCCCTGGATCCTCTTACTGAAAATGTTTGATTGAATTTTATTTGCAAAACAAATTATCCTCTCAAATTTAGGACTCACAATCTGTCATAAATAAGTTAAATTTTAACAAAAATAATTATTAAAAACAAATTAATGCTTATAAAACATTATGATTTTAATTGAAAGTAATTAAAACTGTCAATTAAATAATTAATATTTTAATTAATCAGACCCATATAATACTCTAGCTAACAAATTGTTAATGGATATTTAATAAAATGATATTAATATTAATTTCAACCGCAAAACATTAAATATTTTTTTCTAGTTGATTTAGGGCGAATGTGGGTGATCAAATTCGTTTGTTTTTGCAGTAATGTTTTCTGTACACAATGGAGAAATAAAAATAAAACATTTTTTCTTGAATCTTTTTCGAGTCCCTTCTTCATAAATATCTCTTTGAATATATATGACTGTTTATGAGAGAGTTTTGTAGGTATTTTCATTATTTTAACATTAATGTTTGAATTTAAATACAAAGTTTATACTATCCTTGAATTTAGTCCAGAACAAATGCAATACATTTCCTTTTACATTCTCCTCGCTGGTCTATACCTAAATTTGGTACTCAATTGAGACATTAGAATGTTTCTACCATGCCGGGTTGAACATTTATATTGTTCTTATTAATATCGTTTTAGTACTATAAATTATTTTTAAAATCAGAAACTGTTAATTTATTTCAAAAAAAGAATTTTGGATAACATCAATTTAGATCGTGAATCTTCCTTTTATTACAATAAAAGATAATAATGATAATGATATTAATAAATAATAATAAAATAATAATAATAATACTTTCATATTTATATTATTAACAAAAACAAATAACGAAAGGATAAAAAGAAGGAAGGACAGTTTATCTATATAAAATACGTTAAATAATTGTAAATAATTATAAAAAACGTTTTTTTTTAAATAAATCAGAATATATTAAATACAAAATACAAAAATCATAAAACACTTATTTAATTCCATATTCTCTATCTGGATCAGCAGTCAATTTTGGTCTAAGATTCCATGTACAAATGATGAGTAAATTTCTTTCCGCCTCTTGCTAACCTCTAGACGACGTTTAGTGGTAAAGGACTTTCTTGCTTCATTATTTTGACTTCTTTAGGTAAAGTAATCATGGGGTAAATCTTTTAATTGTGCAAAAAGTATAATAAAATAGTTTAATAAATGTTGAAAAAACTAATTCCTTTTGTGATTAATTGTGAATCGATGTTAACTAAGAACTAAAAAATTAAAAACCTAATAAAACTCAAATCGAGGGAAATCTAACTTAACTAAATAAACGGAGCAACTTCATGACGCTGAACAAGTAGTGGCTGCTACTGTGGACCCACGGATTACCTGGGGGGTCTGTTCATACTGAGCAGGATTACAACGAACTGGAACTTTAATGGAAGTGACATACAGTAAGAAAGAAACGTTTGGCAAAAATATTAAAATATTTCTACATTAGCATTAATTTATAGTATAACGTATTACCAAAAAATGCATTTGGGTTTTTTGTTTTATTAATAATCATTTTAAATATTTCATAAAAACAGACTTAGCATCATCACAGAATATGATATTGCTTTGAAAAAAAAATATATATATTAAAACCTTTCTTAGGATTCAGAATACTTTGATGTATGACTTATGTTTCTTAATAGAATTTGTAGAGGATTTTTTTTGCCTAACGTGACGGCAAATACCAAAAAACCATAATTGTTTTTACAATACATAATTTTTTTCTATTGCAACACTTGTACAGGTATCAATTTAGCACCATAAATCTTATTACCTGCAATATCAAATGGTATTTAAGTATTACAAAAGATATATACATTTAATGCGTGTGAGGAATATTGTGTCTCTCCTACCCAGATGGATGATTAATATTTTAATTCTTGTTATAAAAAATATGAATGTTAAAATTTAATTTTAATTTTAAATAATTGTAAAATTTTAAATAAGTTAATTAATTTTATTTACAATTTTAAATAAATAAATCAAATTAATATTTTTAAGTAATTAATAATCATTTTTAATTTTTATCCAATAAGTTTTGAGTGAATATTTTAACAAATTATTTATATCACCATTTGCTAAAAATAATAAAAATAAAGTCATTAATCAACATAGTTAGAATGCACTCGTACGAAAGTTTTGACAAAGTTTGTCTTAAGGACAATTAAAATTGCTGTGTTAATAAAAATATAAAAATTCAAATTGGTGTTCTTAATAATGCGAATAAATGATAAAATCTAAGAAAAAAGTTTTAACGCATTTCATAATCTTTGTACCAGAGATGTTATTAATGTCAAAATGAAGGAAAAGATTTGTATTTACATCGTAGAGATAGAACTCCCGCTACCCACGTATAAAATTTTCATTAAACGTCTTTCTTTCAATAGTCTAGTCAAAGTGATATACCATTTTGATGATGTCAGAGAAAATCGTAAAAGCAGGAGTGTTTTTCTTCGAGTATCTTTGAGTAGACATACAGTGGCTATTTTGAGATGACGCAATCTATGATGACTTTCATGACCACATCATCTACAGAAATCCCATTTTATGCAACAGAACATATATAAACACCTTGACTAACAAGAGAGACAAATAAATAATATTTTCAAAACAAAATTGATTAAAGGAGTTTACATAGCAGGGATCACCAAAAGATCATTCAAAAATGGTTTTGTACAAAACATCTGAATCGAGATCATAACCAGTCCTATGAAATCTTAGACGTCGAGAATCAACAATTTAACCAACCCAAGTGAGTCAAACCATCAACATTAGTATCACATACGTCAATAATTCTGAAGACATTCATTCAGGTAAATCTGACCATTTCAACGAGTGTGAAAAAATGGTAGTTACCAAAGGCATACATCTAGCTTTTAAAATCGCAAATATTCATCTTGTGGTTGTGTAAAATAAAATAACATTTAAAGGTAGATAAAACTATGAAACCTCGGTCCATGACTGGTCGTTTATTATAGGGAGGTTTAAAAATTCAAAACATTCCAACCCCATAAATGGCCTTTCGGAAGGCTATTGGCTTTTTGAGTTTGGGAAGACCCTTTCATGAGCCTATTGATTCAATACCACCGATATACATTTGAGGCTCACACTCACAATTTAGTTCTAATCAATAAAGGTGTCGAACTAATAATAATATCAGAGTTCCGTAAATTATTTATATTTGCACAAATATTTGGAAAAGCAAATCCAAATGTTTAAAAAAGAAAAATAAAAAAATAATAGTACCAATGGTAAATAAAAAATTAAAAAAATGTTTATAAAATTGTTGAAATTAACATTAAGACTTTTTACTACTATAATTAATAAATAAACACATTTTAAAGACAGAGATAAATTCATTGTGATCCTTAATTATTATATTAATCGAAAAGTTCCTTATAAGAAATCAAAAAATGAATAATTATAAATTTTATTAAAAATTCAAGAATCAAAGAACATACAGTCATTTTCAATTAATAACAAAGTGTCATGAAAGTTTTATTAATTACATTATTAAAATATCTTAATTTTATATACTTTTTTAAAAATCTAAAAATCTATTAATTTTAACAATATATAATGTATATATATATTAGATTAATTCATACTTTGATTTAAAAAATTATTTAAATTAAATCTCATTGGTTGAAATTTCGACGAATTACAAACTTTTATATTAAATAAAATTTTTATAATATAATAATATATAAAAATATGTGTTTCTGGTAAAAGATTTCTTTTAACTGATGAAGCGTAAATTTCTTTCTTTGATGATGAATTTTTTATGAAAAAATTTATGAAAAAACATTTCCTGTTTATTGAAGGAAAGTTAACAGGTAGGATGTTTAATTTCGAACTTCTATGTACTGTTTTTTAATTAAATAAAGTAAAATAAATAAAGTTATAATTTTTTAAAAAATAATATTTTTATTATTTGTCTAAAATTAAAATTCTTTTCCTGTATTATTTAATCAAAGTTTTATTAATTTAATATTATTTTAAATAATTATTGAAAAAATACTTATTTAAATTACGTACTTTTGTTTATTTTTTTAGTTAAAAATAAAATATAAAATAAAAATAAACAACTATTTTCATATAATAATAAAATAATTAACTGATTACGCTCCTTGTTCTAAAAGATTTTACATTTTATGTTCATTAAATAACTATTGTTTTTTTTGTTTAATTTTTTTAAAAATCATTTGACTAAAAGAAATTTGGAAAATTAATTTCAGTAATTAACAATAATTATTCAAAAAAATATATTATAAATAATTTTAAAAGAAAAAATTTGTTTTTCTTTTTTCAAAAATAATTCAATTTTATTAAAACAAAA
>MQRK01163516.1:0-15161 GCA_001938485.1 Girardia tigrina | reverse complement strand
GTCAAAACATAAATGATGATAAAAATGACAATGACGTGACCGAACACTTTCCTCCCCCCTTGGTGACCCGCAGGGGGTCAATATATGATGAAAGCTTCCACTGCGCTGCTACTGCAACACTGAATGTTGTACTGCATCACTTTGCTGGGGTTTTTTGGTTAGCGTGTCACTGTATAAGTGGTTGTTTTTTTCTTTTTTGAAGTTGCAAAGTAGCGATATAGGGTTTGTCCGGACCGCTTTGTCGAAAAACTTTTTTTAAAGAGCTTTAATTGAATTCCAGTGGTTGTTTTATAACGGAGATTGCTTGATGCAAGATGGCTCCAACTGCCGTGGTAGATACATCTGTTGTGAGTAATAAACTTCGACCTTTGAGGGATATACCAGTATAGTGTTGAGTCTCCGATGAGGATATATAAAATATTTTGGAAACCAACCAAAAATAGTTTTTATCTGGTTCGCCCTTCTAGGTGGTTTTCCTAGAAAGGTAAGGTCTTTAGGATAGGATTTAAATAAGGATTTGTTGTAATGAACACGGATTTTAAATGTGTATTCAATTCTTAATTATCGTAAAGAAAATTTATTTAATTTAATTCTTTTAACAAATAGAATGACAGATTTCTAATAAAATTTATTTAAATATGAATATTTTTTTACAAATAATAATTATATATATAAATATACGAAAACAAAATTTCTTATTCTATTTGATATTTTACTGAACAGATTCACCGTTCAGTAACTTCAATTTGGTGTTAAGATTTTATATTATAAATAAAAAATATAATTTTAAGATTAAATAAAATTGTTTGGATTATTAATTTAAATTATGAAGATTTAAAAGAATGATAATTATAATCAATTAATAAGCAGTTTGATTACGCGAAAATTTAAATAACTTCTTCCAATTTCTCAATAATTTTTCTAGATAATCAATCTCTTTCTCCGATGTAGTTTTTCCATTTTCGATTTAATTTTATTCAATAAAATTTTCGCTTTATTCAATATAATCTTCGCTTTCTGAAATTACTTGACTTTTCCAAATAATCTTCGTAAGTTCAAGCTTTTCGTCAAATTTCTAAAATAATCTTTCTTCTCGGTATCTAAATAATCGTCAAATGGCTGCGATTCCTTAAAAATTTTAAAATGATTGTCAATTTCAATTTTTTGCTAACTTATTTATACCATTCTGCCAGCCACATTCTTTAAGTTGGAAAGTCCAACTTCTGATCTTTGACTCCTGACGAGTCATCTTATTTTTACATTTTGGCCTCCAGGCCTGAACTTTTAAAATTAATTATTTTGTTCTTTTAAAAATATGAACTTTTAAATTAAAAATTTCGTTTTTTAAGAATATAAATAATTATATGAATAAATACTATTTTATTTAAATTTTTTATAGGAAAAATAATAATAATCTACTATTATTTATATTTTTTTTACATTTATTTAACAATAGGGATATTTCCTAACTTCTTTTCGAGATTTTCAAAGTCGGTGAGAAGCTTGTTGTCGAGATTGAATAAATTAGTGGACAACCTCTGCAAGGTTTGGGCGTCATTTTTCAGGGATATGTAATTCATTTATATTTAATTACTTAAGATTTTATTGGATAATATTAATAAAAAAGTAAATTTAATTAAAGATTTAAAACGGCTATAGTTCAACCCACTTTAAAACAGAAAAAAATAACTAAACATGAACTAATAACATCTTCCATTAAAACTAACATTATCAATAATTGATTTCTTAAAAAAGCGTTAACAAAATTATTTTTCATATATATATACGTAGCAATTTTGTAGGTTTATTTTTTTAACATAATTCATCCTTTTCCTCCAGCGCTATGTCGTGATATGTAATATTATTTTGAAACAATGGTATTTATAGTTTCCTTTAATGTTTTTACACCAGACAATATATATAATCTGTTTCACAAGTAATATCGTTGAAGTGCAATAAACCTCAACCATTCAATCCTGCAGTTATCTCTTTGAAAAGACATACAATTGTAAAGATAAATTAGTAAACTGAAATTTAAAAATTAAATTATCAATGTTTCTATACTTCTAGAAATTTATTGGAAAAAATTATCATAAAAATCGATGTATAAAGTATATATTGAATTACATATTACTATGTTAATGAATATCACTGAATGTTAAAAAATGAAAAAAGTAAAAAAAAACATTACAATTTTACAAAAATGTACATACTAATATTTTTTGAAAAAAAAGCAAAGTATAAATTTATAATTTTGATGGCTTCAGCGAGAAAACAAATCCGCAGATCAGGTACAAATAAATCAAAACAAATATTAATATACATAAAATGTCGATCAATTCAAAGTCGATCAAAGTAGCACCAAGTAAATTATTATAAACAGCACTGGATCGAGTTATCCCGACGAATCAGATTTGGATCTGTAATGAACAGAGTAAATTTAGATGGTATCAAACAATTTAGAGCCAATTTCATTTCCATTAATTAGAGGAAATAACTATTTCAAATAGAATAATTTATTCATTTTGTTTATAAAAAATTATTATTGCAAAGTTATAATAGTTCAAATATTTCTTAAAAAATAAATAACTTATGAAAATTTCATTGTATGATAATATAATAACTGCTATCATTTTTTAACAATTATTTAGAAGTAAAGATTTTATGCATAATAATGTTCCATGGAAACACCTTATGCGGATGCAATAATTCTCAAAGTAGTACTTGTTTACTACTTTCAAGTACGTATGTTGCGTGTTGCAGGCGAAATATTTCTTTTAATTCAAAATACAATAGCCTCCAACATGCCCTTCATTTATTTAAACAAATGTTATATTAATCCGTTCGCCATAACGTACAAGGATTAGTTGAACCTTTATGAAGAGATTGGTTTTTTCTACATGAGATTAACAACAGGTATTTAAACCTTCCTCATAGTTAACCGAAAATCTAATATGTGTGCTTAAATGCCTTTCCCACATAAAAAAAGTTAATCATTCATTCCCAGAATTAATTTATAAAAGTAAAAACTCCACCACTCGCTAGCACTCCTTGTTCTGTATTAGTGGTAGAATCGTACATATCGGATTGAACATGTTTTGAACGAGATCACATCGTGACGCAACGGTTACACTCACGCACTTGGCCCCAAATATGTAATTAAAAGAGTAAAGTCATTGTTCCCCATATTTGGGACGAATACTTCTAGGACTTTAAAGCCATAAACATGGCTAATAAGTTTTTTTTTCTTTTACAAAGAATAAAACTTTATAATTGTTTTTTGAATGCCAATTTCTACTATCCATAACATGATTATCTCAAGTTTATCACGTTTCATTTATGGATACAAACAACAAAATATTAATATTATAGCTAGAAATTGTGTTAGTATATAAAAACTCAAAAATCATATTTTTAATTACACTAATATTATTTTAAATAAATACAAATTTTAATAAATTTAATAGTTTAATATAAATTTTCCATCTATTGTTGCTATATCAAGATTTTCTATTCGAAAATTTATTTATAATACCATTAAAATTGTCTCCAAAGGGTCGTTTTACACCCACATTCGTTTTCATAAAGAAAGTATTCGTTTTTAGTTATACAATATTTCGCAATGATTGAATAAATCAATAGTCTATTTAAGATGGACGACATTTAACTAAATTAAGTTATTAATAGTTTTTGAAATCATGAACTGCAAAATTAATCTAAATTCTTAAATTTTGATTTGGTCGAATTTTTAAAAATCTTTTTGCTTTTAAAAGTAACTCTATTTTTTACTTTAAGTTGGCATTTTGAAATAAGTACAACATATTGTCGTAAAAAATACAGTTAAAGATTATAAAATCTACAAATTTAAAGTAGTATAATTGAAAAATATATTTAAAGTATCATACAATCACTCGTTATTTCTATGGCTACGGGACATTTCGACGCCAGTAATTAATTTTCTAAATGAAATAATTTGTTATGAATTAGAATTTTTAGGGATTAAATGAAATAATTTTTTAATAATTAAGACTTTTGGGAATAAAATGAAATAATTTCTTATGAAACAGAATTTTTAGGAATTAAATAAAATAATGTTTTATAAATTAGGATTTTTTGGAATTAAATGAAATAATTTGTTATGAATTAGAATTTTGGAAAAAAAAAGATATTTTTTTATAAATCAGGATTATTATGAACTATATGAACTAAAATTTTATCTTGCAGATAGCTTTCTCATATCCAAAAGTTCATTCAAAATTGAAATTACTAAGCGTTGTGATATGGATGTGGGGCTTACTCAATTTCTCGCACTTTCAATCTCTGATCAACCATATTGTGATTTTTAAAATTGTTTTGGTAGTAGTGACCTTAATTGGACGCCCGAAACGTTCAGCTTAACTTGTGCTTTAGCGACTTCATCAAATTCAAGCTTTTTATCAAGCTTATTTTTGGTTTTAGTGATGGTTTTTTCCACAAAAAATAATGATTTATGAGTACAAGAAATTCATTTCTTTACATTTTCTCAAAAATTCACGCGGTTGTCTGCTTTCAATGGCTATATAACATAAATTAAGGAACGCAACTTGCTTAAAATAACTGAATTATCTATTCATAAAAAAATAGTTTATGTGAACAGTATTGACGTTCTAGTTAAAACGCGGGAAACTGAACATGTCACAAATTTATTGAACCATCCACGTATAAATAAAATTTTGATTAAAAATTATAAATAATTATTAAAATATTTTAATAACTACTTCAATATATTTTTTAATATAAACACAAAATATTTAAGAAAATATATTTTTTATTTAATCCAGAGCAAAGTTGTATGCTTATTTTTCGTTGTATTTATTCCTCTTATAAATTCTAGTATTTCTCTATTTTTGAAGTCATTGACGACTTCCAAAATTCGTTCATGTATAATTTTTCCGTTTTGGAGTATGCTGATTTCCCCAAAGAAATCGTTCATATAATTGATCAACTGATTTTTTGGATCATACGCAATCCAACTATAAACTTCCAAAGAGAAGGATGGTCTGCCCCGAATTCTCTAATAAATTTTCTATGGCTGCTTCGGCAAAGTTATTGGTCCTACATTCATAGTTTATTGTTCTCAAATAACACAACCAAATGGCCGGGGTGAAAAGGAGCTGTTGGCGTACATTATTATGCAGCATTCTTCCTACATAATAATCTTCAAAGAAATCTAAAATAGGAGTAAATTCTTGAGTTAAACTATTACTCAAGACTCCAAATGATCTTTCAAGTTCCTCTATTGGAAGAAAAGCCAATGCAGCTATCATGCGCGTCTTAAGAGCAAAATCTACATCTTTATTATACCGACTGCTTAGGCCTTCGTTTGAAACTTTAGGCTTTATATTTTGAACCAAATGGAATAAACATCCTTGTAAGCCAGCATTAGGAAAAGCAGAAGAGAAAGCCTTTAGCACTACAATCTCAAAGTCTAATGATATTACTGTATAGAGAAATGTATGCCTGCATTCAATTATCATTGGAATCATTCGAGTATACGTCTGCTCCTGTTTATTTGATACAAGAGCGTATAAAATCGGTATGACATAATCATCACGTTAAGCCATTATAACAAAACTTTGAGCAAAAAGTTTTGATACTAATTTAAACGTTCCATTTACGAAGATTTGGTTAACTTGATTTATCCAATTTCTTACACTGCTTCTAGCAAAAATTAAAATTCTATTTCGATCCCCATATCTCGAATCAGATAATAAAAATGATTCATCTTCATAATTTTTATAATTTTCATATATTACGATAGAAGCTTGATCTATGGGTTGGGTTGGTGTAATATTCACTACCTTTCTTGTTCGATTAATTCTTTTTCGAATAGCTTCCTGATTAGGAAATTCACCGAGTGCTGCAGTTGTCATTCCTTGAATTGCGAAAGTGCGATTCTGTGAAGGAATTACAAATGTGTCTTTGGCTCTAACCTTAATTGCGACAAACGTCAACATATGCCGCGCTAGCCAAATGACCATGAATGTTAACTACTTTAAAAAAGCTCCAGTTTTAGTGATTGTATAAATCCTTCCTTTACATTTCTTATTCTTTTCAAATTCTACGTCACATCACCATGATTTTAGAATTTTCATGGAAACATACTTATCAAAGACATAAGTATCCATCATACTCATACTTTTCGGTACTTCTATTTGAACGGATCATCAAATGTAAATTATAGATTATATATTTTGTATTATTCAAAAAAATAATATTTATTAAAATATTTTCATATGATTTCATAAAATTTTAAAGTTAGAAAAGTTATTTATGCCTTGTTTGTATATTTTAATGTAAACGCTCAGGTGATTTTACTAAGATTTAAAACATATGAAGATGAACATAGAAAAATAAATAATAAACAACTGAAAATGAAACTTTTATATTATGTATCTTATTTTTATATTTTAAAGTAAACTTTTCATGCAATTTTACTAAGATTTAAGAGATAAAAAGAAAAAATTGAAAATTTTAAATTATATATTTTATTTCATTTCTAATTATTCCAATTTAGAAAAATTACTTCATTTATTTCTTAATAATCATAATTTATTAAAATTACTTCATTTATTTAACAATCATAATTTATAAAAAATATTTTATTTCATTTCTTAATAATACTCATTCACTTAATTCCCAAAATTCTAATTCATAATAAATTATTTCATTTAATTCCTAAAAAATTCTAATTCATAACAAATTATTTTCTGGTGTCGAAACATCCCGGCGTAGAATTCTTATCACTTAAAATCAAATACAAAATTTATTGAAACATAATTAAAAGCAGACTTTCGTTTAAAATTTTATTTTTTCAGTTTATGTTTTTTTCGAAATTTATATACAAAAATATTTTTATCCCGGTGAGCCTCTTACCACGATATTAAGTAATTTTTACAATTTATTTGTAGGTACGTATATCAATGGAATACTTTAATAAGGAATAAAGTCGCATTTTTTATGTATCACCTTCCATTGCAATTTTTTTCAAATACATTTTTGCTTAGAAAATTTAAAGTTATTGTCATTATCAAATAAATATAAGGAAAGCATAAAAAAATCAGAACACTATCTACGAAAACATAGATGAAAATTAATAGAAATACCACATTTAAATAAAAATAACTTGAGTTAAAAAATCTTAGTGTTTGCGTACCTCTTCATGGTTTTGACAATCACTTGAGTTGTTTTATATTAAGTATTTAAACATATATCAGTCGTTATAAAAAATGCAGAGTACATAGCATCTTGTGGTTATTGAGGAGAGTATATCAACTTGTTTACAATTTTCATCATTTAAAAAATTAAAATAACCCCAGGAGTGCGCGTTTCGCTTGTATAGATAATTTGGCATATTTGAAAACTAAAATTGGGTAATTTGAATATTTTATTTTTCAAAATGACTTCAAAAATTGTTAATGATTAATATTATTTCTGTGCTGTTCAAAAATGTCAAAGTACTTCCAGGTACATAAGACACTAGTTTGAGAACCACTGTCCCAAAACATGCTTCATTTGCAAATAATTAAAGTATACTTATACTTTCTAAATAAAAAATTCTTTACAAATCGATTTTTTGTAATTCGATTGTAATACTTGACAAAAATAACAATTTCTAGTTATTATAATTTTCAATATTTTTATTTTCAATTATGAAAATTATTATGTCTTTTGTTTTCTCACAAATCAGTCTTAAGTTGGTTATCTGCTCCGTAGTGCTGCGGTCCCTTCTGAAGCCTGCCTGCATCTCGCTAAGAACTTGCTCCACTTTCGATGTGATTCTTCTTTGTAACACTTTCAACATAACCTTTGATGTGTGACTGATCAAACTAATAGTTCTAAAGTCTCTGCACTTTTTACTATTTTCTTTCTTCGGTATTGGAATAATAATATTTAGGAATAATACTGATATCAAAATCTTTATGTCGAACAAATATAGTTTAATTTTAATTAAATATATTTTTTTAAATAAATAGAAGGTCATAAAAATATATATTTTTAAAAAGCGTTGTATTGACGATATTTATCTAACTTTATCAGATTATTGTTAATTATATAAAAACGTGACAATAGTAATCAAAAGGATTTATCAATGGGCAACCGATCATTTCTGTTTATTAAAATCTTAATAAGGAAGATTTTTAAAAATAATTCCGAATCTTTTATTTAAAATGATCATTTTTAGTCTACAAAATATATAAAATGAGATAGATTAACTTTATCTCTAACTTAACTATTTAAATCTGTTAAAGCAAGCTTTTTTACAAGCTTTTTTTCTATGATAAGTGAACAGGTTATTTTTAGCAGAACATTATTAGACAATTTTCAATTCATTACACATAAAAACTGTAAAAAGACATAATGGTAGACTGGCTGCTTTCTGTATAACTACGGTCAAATACAAATACACGTAGAACGTTAATATAACAATATTAAAAGAAACAATTAAATAATTTTTATTTTGAAGAATATTTTTTAACATTTTTCATTAACTTGTGCATAAAATGATTTAGTGTTGTATAGCACAAATAATTCATAAAAATGATACAGAGAAGTTACATAAGGCTAGAAATAATATGATTTTGTTAATTAATAAAGTGCTAACAAAATATTTCATTTCAAAAAATGATTATTATTACGCGAAAATGTACGAAATAAAGTTTTGAATACCAAATACTCGAAATTAAATAAAATTATTTCCTATAAAAGTAAATATATAATTTTTTTTTCGTTTTAGAAAAATAATTTTCGACTAAGAGAATGGAGAATTTTATCACAAATAAATCAGAATACGTGAAACTCCGACAATTGGCAGGCCCTAACTCGGCTAATTTTTTATCCAGTAAGTAATCAATACGGTGCCCCCCAATAAAGACACTGATTTCACTTTAACTGTCGATATGATTGCTAATTAAATGGTGGCGACAACACAATCGGTAAAATGTCGCTAAATAGAATTCGAATATTCATTTAATAACGAATCAAACAATCAATTATGTCTCATTAATCGAAAAATCGATATTTACACGAAAAATAACAAAATTACTGATCAACAAATTTATTCACGAGATTTAATAAATTATACATAAAAATACTTTTCTCAAATAATTAAATATTCAGTAGTTCCCAGAAATAGATATCTTGTTTCAAAAAATACACTATATTTTGATATACACTATAACATTGACAGAATTATTAAAAAATAACCAAAAAACAAAAACTTCCAGTACAATTGATTTAGTCCAGTAAATCAGAAAATATTAATCAATGGGACTATACACCAAGACCAAATTTCTTCGTGAATGCTACCAGAACGACTTTTTTCACCCTTTTAATATGATTTATTATTTATTATATCATTTTGTGCTTTTCAATTTTAACTATTTTAAGATTAAATGTTGCGGGGCGTCTCAATAGCACTTTCTGATAGGATAAATATGACCCACTGCGTGAATTTTAGTTAAAATTTGAAAATATCAATTAAAAACCTTAGCACATTTTATTTCTTCGAACTAAACGTACATTCAAATACAATACATTCAAAAAAATACATTCAAATACATGTCAAAGTTAAAATAAACCTACGAAATGGTATCCAGACAATTGCTCTCAAAAAATTGCTCCCTTAATTATTTCTCCGTAAAAAAACTGCTCCATGAAAAACTGGGTTTGGGTTAGGGTTAAGGTTAGCGTTTAGGTAAAGGGTTAGGGTTAGGGTTAGGTTAAGGGTTATGGTAACGAAATTAAAGGTTAGGTTTAAACCTAATCTTAAGAGATCGTATCATAAAAATGTACTATATTTTATGCATCGATGTTATACTTGCAGTTATTTTTTGCTATTAAAATTCACCTTCGAGCAATTCGTCAAGGAACAATTTTTTCGGAGAGTAATTGTAGACGGAGCAATTATTCTGGGAGTGATTTTTATGGAGAGCAATTGTTCGGGGATCAATTTTTGGAGAGCAACTTTATGTAAATCCTACCAACTGTATTGTACTCAAACAATTATTTATGACACAGGATTTTACAGGTACAATTCAAATTATACACCAATTCCTTCAATTAGTCCATTTTAAAATGATACTGGAACAAATGCTTCCCGATTGCGAAATGAATATTTTAAAATGAATCCTTCTTAAACTATGGGTCGCGACTCAAACCGGTGTTTTGCAAAATTTCCAATAGGGTAGTCAAAAGACCAGATATTGAAACTTTGTAGTGTGTTTTCCTTTTATTTCTGTTGAGGATGTAAAATCTACCTCTATATGTGATAGTATGCGTAAAAATTTGTTCGATATAACCCACTATCCACCCTAGCGAGACCAAAGCTTATCGTGCCTTTTTATGAGTGCCAAAGCATAAAGGATTACTATATAGTCTAGTGTAAAAGATTTATATAAATTTTGGGGTAGCGAGCTTACTTCGACAAAATTTATAGATTATTTGGGGTTGATATAAAGTATTTTGTGAATCATAGCTTTAAGTGACCATCGAGAATGTTCGATTCCATCATTTTTACTTTGTGATAAAAAGTACACTGGAAAACATTATTTTTACTGATTGGAAGCTGTGCAGATAATTTACGTTCAATTATAAGAGATTACTGAAAAACACTTGTTGAGTATGAATACATCATAATTTTCAAATATTATATTTCTTATAAGTTCATTTTGCTTGGTCCAAAAAAAGAAAAGGCACTGTTACCATACTTTGCAATGGAAGGATCACTTGTATTTTGTACATGCGGTAATGGAATCCTCAATGTCTTGGGTGTCACCTATAAATTAATCACATGGAGACTTTTCATTGAAAGCTTCAAGGTTAGTTTAAAAGCATTTTAATTATATACTTGGACTCAATTACCGTTTATTTCTATCTCCGATGCAGTAAGTAGAAGAAACATATGGAAATCTGAAGTTCAAAATTATTTTTTCTTAGCCAGTTCAAAATATTTTTTTTAATTATATTTATTAAATTTAAAAGAAAATTTATTTATTAACTAATAATTATTAATGACTTTTTGGCGCCGGACGTTTTGATACCGTACTTTTTGACCAATCAAGTTTCTATTTTTATTTAATTTTTTTTTATTAAAATTTATTTAAAATGTATTTAAATTTATATTATGTATTTAAAATATAAAAAATATCAATTTAAAATGAAAATATCGATTTAATATGAAAAATTATCAATTTCATATGAAAAAATAAATTAAACTTGAAAAAAATCGTAATTTATTATGTAAAATATACTCCTAATGTAACATTTTTATTCATAGTTATTTAAACTTCTTCCTTGGTAGCAAGCTGAATTTCAAAAGTGTATTTTAAAAATTTTTTTCATATTAAATTGATATTTTTCATATTAAACTTTAATATCAATTTCATAATTGAATTAATTTTTTAAATTGCCGAATTCGTGTATTTGGCAACCGACTTGCGGAATACACAAATTCGGCATAACATATATATTACCAAAAAAGTATGACCGTTTCCATATTACCAAATAAAGGTCCGGCGTTAAAACGGCGCTGCCACAAAGTCCTAATTACGATTTTACTTATTTATTTTTAATATACAACCAATACAATACTATTTATTCTAAGAAGCCATTATTGCTTGGAACTTAATATATATTTCTAGAAGAAATAGGTTTTCAATTTAAATTGAGATGTTTTAGATTTTTATAATGAGCTTTCAAATGAGCTACTTTTGAAACATCATTTTATAGGGTGGGGTAGGGCAAATTCGTCAGTTTTTTACATTTTTTTAGTGTAAAAATTTCCATATAGTTGTGATCTTCAATATTAAGTGCTACTTTTGCCGGCATAGATACGCTTTACAGACACATCTAGTCATTCTTGGAATGAATTATTTTATGACCAATTAAATTGCAAAAATCTAACCACGACGAATTTACCCCACCCTGGGGCAAATTCGTCATATTCCATAACAGTCATTTAAATAAAAATAGTTAAGACGTTTGCTTATCTAATATTTATTTTTCACAACAATTCTTATGTATCCACTGGAATTAATATATACAAAATGTGATAAAAACAATAACCAAGAATATTTATTAGCAAGATAAAAGACTGCAAAATAATTATCTCAAATGAGTAGAGAATTCAGTCAAATCATCCGAGAAGTAATAAATTAAATGCGCCATTTTAGGTTGAGTAAGAATACGGACAATGTCATCGCTGATATAAAATGATATGTCGACCTTTGGAGGGTAAATAAATTGGTTAATACTATTGCCATGTTTTCGCACGCATTGAATGTACAATTTTGTTCTGGTTCACTTACACATCGAAAAACTGAACCAACATAATAAAGTGGATGTGGATTCTTACGTTGCCGACGAGAGGGAAATGAGGGAATGAATTTCACCACAACAAAATCATCAGGTTGTGGTTTCTGACGAGAGGAAGATGCTTAAACATTCTGAGATTGTTGTCTAGAATAACATGACGAATTTGCTTCACCCCCGAATTAAATTATTTTCAAATTATTAATAATAAAAATAAAGATCGAAAGTTTACACCACATATTTATCATGTCGATTATAGTGACAAATTTGACTTTTTTATATTTTTATTTAAACAACAATTTTGATTGTCCTTAAGACAATCTTTGTCAAAACTTTCGTACATTTGCATTCTAAACGAAATTGATTAATGAATTAATTCTCATTATTTTTTTAACAAATGGGGAAATAAATATTTTAATGAAATATTCACTCAAAACTTATTGGATAATAATTAAAATGATAATTAATTATTTTAAAAATATTAATTTGATTTATTTATTAAATATTATAAAAATTAATAAACTTATTTAAAATTTTAAAATTATTTGAAATTAAAAATAAATCTAAACATTACATATTTTTAGATAATAAGAATTAAAATATTAATCATCCATATGGGTAAGAGAGACACATTTCCAAATCAACATACACATTCAAACATTCAAGTATTCCTCACACAAATGGCGAATTAGCCCCATTTTTAAAAACATTGCCAGCATGTCAGCCATATTGTGGTTTCTTGTAGTATAGAATATATTCATTCGTAAAGGATTAATAATGCATATTTCTTAATATGGGCCGTTTTTATAGAACTTTTGTTTTGTTAATCCAAAAGTTTTGTAGTTTACAAAAACAATGATTTTTTTCACATATTTAAAATATGAATGAAATGAACAAAAATTAATGATCATAGGATATTTAAATATGAAAAAAATTAAAATTTCTATTCAGTAGTATTTAGATTTCCAATATCAAGTTTCTGTACCTGACAAGAAAAATTTATATATTGAAAGTAAAATGAAAAGCGAATAACATGACGAATTTGCCCCACCCTCATATTCTAATTTGGCATGTGTCTGATACGATGTCGAAAGAACGAACACACAACATTAAATATCCATAGTAAAATAAAAATAAAATTTAGCAAACTATAATACAAAATGATTGAGAAAAATAATTTAAATATTCGAAAAATTTCATAAAAATTCGAAATCAAAATAAAAACCTCTCAAATCCAAAACAAAAATTTCAATTTGAAATTAAAATCTCAATGTAAATTGGAACCTCTACAATCAAAAATTTATTCTGTAACAAAAAAATTTTTTCACCAAATTTGATATTAATTTTTTAGTTTTCAATAAATATTTCTAGACAAAAGTAAACTGATTAATCAACAATCGATCTTTCCGGTTATTTCATCAAAAATCAATCAATATTTACTCATCGACATTATCTAAATCGATTGTGCTGAATCCATTAACGGATATTACATTTTATTAATTAATAATATCGAATTAAATATTTCAAAATAATCAATATATTGGAAAAAACAATCAAAAAAATCGATATTCTTACGAAATGAATCAATTGTTTTGTAGAAAAAAATTCTTTTGAAGAATACTTTTTCTATAAATTTGATTGTTTATGTGAAAATTACAATGAATACTTTTTAAAATCGATTATTTCATCAATTGAAAGAGTTATAAATTGATTTTGAAAAATCAGAAAAACGAATATGACACAATAATGCATCAATATACGGAAATTATCGAGTAACAAAAATAAACTCAAAAATCAATTATATAATATATTAGTATGAATAAAGAGAGTTGAAAGAAGTGAGATAAAATCGCTCACGATTGCGTCGCCACAACGATAATGATGATCAGAATAACCACGACAACACCGACAATGATAAACCACATCTTCATGTTCTGCCACCAGAACTTGCGCCGCGCCCGCACCGCATTCGCATGAAAATCTCTTGCGTGAACCTCCAGATCTTCTGTATACCACAAACGATAAATATTTCTCTTAAATCCAATCCCGTATTGCCCAGGTCTAACGAGAAAGAAATTTGAACGCTACTTAAACCTACTGTCCCTCTGCTTTATTGTACGGTTAATTCTTGAAATTTTAATTTAACAAGACATTCTCAACAACACACTGAACATTTTTTTTAGAAATTATATAATGGTTACAGTGTGAGTGAAACTTTTCGTTACTAACGATTTTTATTTTCTATAGTCTCTCTTCTTGAAAAAAAGACAATTCCCTTTTAACAACTGTGCCTAGATTCACGTAATTTACTTAATGGTTTAATAAACAAGAAATATCAGCAAAATGAATTCCGATTACGATAAAGAAAACTAAGTTTTATTACTCCTAGATTCAGATAAGCAAAATGTTAATGTAGCACCAAATTTCATTTTGAAACAGTAAAATAAATTTGAATATTAAAATTTTGAAAGTATTTTAGTGACTCTTAAAACAGATGATCTTGTTAAAGTTTATGTTTAAAATGGTCACACTCATATTGGCCTTGTTTCATTTGCGAATCGAGGAAAACGCAACTAGATAAAGTAGGCTCTAAATAATTTGTTTTGATAAAAGATATATTTTTTTGAGACTTTAAATATAATAAAAAAATAAAAATTAATTTAAGTAATTTTTAAATAATTAGAGATTATTAATATAAAAGCGAAGAAATCAGAAGCCGGATTGGTATTGCAACAAGCGCAATGATTAAGCTGAGCACAGTTTTTAACCTCAAAGAAATCCATCTCAAGAGCAGATTAAAGATCACTAAG
>MQRK01163510.1:0-11225 GCA_001938485.1 Girardia tigrina | reverse complement strand
TCAATTGTCAGAATATGATCTTAAATTTTTGAAGAAACGCACACATATCGATCTCTAATAATCGATATCGACCTCTATACCCTATGGGCATTCTTCACCACATGTGGTCATTCTACCTTATTGTGGGCATTCTGCCTCCCTTTCAACTATATTATATAAAAAAACATGAATATATTGCACTTTGCACAATTGTGAACTTATTGATTTTGCACAGTTGCACATGTGCAAGTATTGATTAGCACAGTTCTACACATGTGCTGCACTGTGCACTTTTCTTTGTAATTTTGATGGTTTTTACATGTTTTTGATGATTTTCAGGTGATGATTTTCAGACAGTGAAGACGAAATGAGTGGACCGACAACGCAACAGGTAGCTACAGATTCCGCTGAACGACCGGTGCGGGTTCGGAAACCCCCTCAATATCTGGACGATTATGTAATTTGATCTGGAGATCATGCGGGAGTGTAATTAATTGGATCATCTAATTTGTTTGAATAATATAGTTTTTTGTAAATCGAAAAAATCATCTTATTTTACAATTATTATAATACATATTGGTAAAATCGAATCCCTCGTCTTCAAAGGGTTTAATAGGACGGAGTAAAAATATTAATCATTTCTAAAAATTTAATTTTTTTGTGATTTTAATTTAAACAATTTTTTAAATCAATGCAAAAATATGGAAATCGTAAAAAATATTATCATTTTAAGTGGTTTAAAATAATTTTGGAATAATAAAGTAAACCCTAAACGTAATGTTTACGTCTGCTCTCTTCGTCCGATTACCAAAGGAGTTCTTCTGAATGTCTCAATCGCGCCGACGGATTACATTTTGTAAGAGTTACACTTCCATTAAAAAGCATAAGACTATTAGCGGTTAATCCAAAAATCTCTACAATTTACTGTACATTTTTACAATCCCTTACCTATCTCGGATTTTTTCAATTTTAATTAGTCAACAAAAATTAAAAAAATAATAATAACTCTTGGGGAATTGAATCGCAACATTGAAAAGCTGTTTAAGCTTTCGGTATTAAAATTGGTTTTAAAATTAAATTTCTGAAATTTTTTATTCATCTGTTCATTTTTTTCAAGACATTTTTTATTAGTTTTTTACTGTTTCACGTTTTTATTAAATGTTTTCAAATAGCATTCCTTTGTTTTTTTCTATTTATGAATTTATGTATTTTCTATTTATTACCAAATTTTATTAATATTTTTATCTTTACTTTTTTCGTAATATAAACACCTTATAATTTATAAGTAGATCTTTTTCTATTAATATTGTCCAGGAACTTCGATGGGACCCTTTTATTGCTATTCTGAGACCTTAAAAAATTTATTTTGATCAAAATGTCAAATTATTATTTATTGTCATCGAGAATGAGTAAGTGCGCAAAGTTTGGAGAAAATTGATTGAGTAAAAGACCTTCAAAAATAGGTTTCTAAATTCCTATGTACAAATTCCATACAAACAACTATGTACCTAGAAAGTAAGCGAATAAAAAGAATGGAAAAATAATCATATCTTGGTTAGGATTTTTGAATCTTGAAATATGTTTTTACTACTTTCACTTAAAAAATAAGTTATTATGACAAAATACCTTGTCTTTATATACAATTTTATCTTATGTAAATAATGCAATGCCTTTTTAACTACAATTTCATCTTGAGTAAACAAAAGTTCAAAAAGTCCATTCAATTAAGCTTGGATATAGTTGATTAAACCAGACAAGACGTTTTGACAGTTTTATTCTCATCATAAGATCGGATTTCATGGTGATTTTATTAACAGAATAGAAATATAAACTATTTGAATTTATTGTAATCATGTCTAAAAATTTCATACTTGACAACCTAATATTATCTTATTACAATAACCATTATCATGTCCCCATTACCTTATAAAATGTAGAACGGTAGAGAAACATACCATTTTCTCAAACATCAGATTTGTATAATGAGTATGAATTGATCATAATTAGTATGTCTTTGAATTAGAATGTATTTAATTTAAAAAATAAATAAATTTTTATCGAAACTATATTAGGTAAAACAGTCTGATTGAGTCTTTTTCATAAAAAAAAATTTTCGCCTGTAGCTCACATGAGCTTCTGTCTGTAAAACCAGGTCATTGAGTTTGTTCTATTATAATCCATCGACATTAAACTGCTACGGATTCAAAACTTCTGATTGTGAAAGTTTGAAGCATGTAAACCAAACAATTATTACTGAACTAGAACAGATCAAAACTGATTTTCAAAGTTTCCGCATGATTTTGTCAACTGCTTGTATGAATAGGTCAAAGACAATCCGTTCCAGGTTTTAATCACAACCTCTCATGTATTAAGGACGTCTAAAGGATGTCTATGACCCATGAAGTAAAAATGACTTTATCTTCCGCTCCAAATTACTTACATTTTAAAACTTGATAAAAGAAGAGCAAAATCAACAATTTGAATGTGTTTTAATTAAATGTCATAAAACTATGAATTTTTAAAAGGATTAACAGAATAATCCAAAAAAAACCTTACATCCTGTTAAACGAAACAATCTCTAAATGTCAGATTTACAAATACCTAATTAATATCGTTGCAGATGGTTATTGAAAACTATTTTGCCATTAATCTTTTGGTGATTCACACAATTTTAAACTTTTACTAGATATAAAGTTGTTTCTATTTCTTATAGTATTTGCTTTAATGGATTCGAGTGTAATATCAAGTGTAATTTTTAAAAATAAATAAATCAATTTATAATCAATTGAAAACATTTTAAGTATTCTTTTTAATAAATAATTTTTACTTTCTTATGTAAATATTCTATACCGTTTCTTTCCATATACTGCTTAGTGTGAACATTAAATATCTGAGATGAGGGATCTGATGTTACTCTCCTCCACGTGGTGAACATGGTAACTATTCGATGCAAATCGGTTAGGCTAATTAGTAACCTGCCAAATAGGGCCAGCACACCTATGCGCATTATATTTACCGCTTCTACTTCCCTAACTAGGAGTCTGACAGGACTCGCATTCAATATGTTCCCGAGGCGTGAACCACTCGAGAAGGGTTCCAGTGTCAAACTGAAGCTTGGAAATTGGAATGTCAGCAAATTAACGGATGAAAAACTCGTTAATTTGATCATGATTCAGGAAAAGATACACCTGGAAATGTGTATTTTGACGGAAAATAGTATCGCGGAAATGCTGTGCAGGAAATTGGAGATTTGGTGATTTTTACAGCGGGAACGCCTTAGGGGATGTGAAAATACGAGGTGTCGCATTAATGATTAGAATGTCGGATAGTCATAACATCGATACAATAACGATAAGTGATCTGATGCTAGTATGTCAGATTCCAGAAAGACATACAACAAGCAGCGCTGTCTATGGTCCTACGGACTGTGGATACTCTCCAGAGGAAAAATCTCATTTTAATCGGATCTCAGACGCCTAATAGCGGACGAGAAAGGCTTGGCTAAATCTACCCATCATTAACTCTTCATTGAGGGTGATTTTAATTGTCGTGTCAAACGTACAGATATGAACACGACACAAGTTGATCACAACTAGGTGGGAGACAACTTATCGGAAAAGGGATCAATAATTATAGAGATGGCTGCTTCTTGTCTGACCAACATCGATCGTGACTAATATCTGACGTCAAGAGTTATTCTAAACTTGACTGTGAATCTGACCATGACCTCTCAGTGCTAATTGAATGGCTCAGAAAGAGAAATAGGCCAAGAAGAAAAACTTGCAAGAAACGGAAAGTAGAGAAGATACCTGACATAATCTTCTTAGCGTCCCATAAGGATAAGAAACTACTCAGTAATATTCGATTGTGGAAACGTAATAGAGTAGATATTATTGGGCAGAACATCTCGCAGATCTTATTTAATGAACAGAATTGCCGGCTGAAAGAGCTCTTCCAGGAAATGAGGCTGCTGTGTAATCCAGACACGAAGGAATACACATTATATACAACCAAAGCGGCAGTGTCAGATATGGAACTAACTAATCACTTCTCCAAATTGTTCGAGAGTAACTATTGGGATGAAACAACTGGAATTCAACTAATCGGAGAAAGCATAAATACTATTGGAGGGCTAAATGATTCTCCAAACATCGAAGAGGTAAGTGTAGCTATTAGCCAACTGAATAACGGTACAGCAGCGGGCGCGGTCGAGATTATCCCGGAGTTGTTCAAACGAGGAGATATAGAATTATTGTGGAAAATACAGGAATGTTTCCATAGAATCTGGAGTGGATTAGAAAATTTCCAAAAGTCGTAGAGTGAGGCAAATATCATATTCTGTACAAAGGAAAAGGATATAGAAATGACCTCAATAACTATAGAGCTATTTTCCTACAAGAAGTTGGTGGCAAAATACTAGCCAAGCTCATTACGAACAGAATCATTCCCATACTTGAAAACAGTCTGTGTGACTGGCAGTTCGGTTTCCGACAAGAGAAAGGCAACGGCCACACAATGGGAATACTCAGAAAAATGCACGAATCGGCACAATATGGTGATAATGAAATAATCGTCATTTTCATAGACCTGGAAAAGATGTTCGACAGTGTACCCAGAAGAATTCTGTGGGCAACACTGAAAAAGTTGGGCATCAATGGGATAATTTTGGAACTTATCAAGCTATTCCACTTTGACTTTGAAGGCTCTATTGGTGAGAATACTTTTACGATAAAGGAAGAGTACGACAAGGGTGTGTTTTTGGTCCTATCTTATTCAATATCCTATTTGATAGGGCACTAAATAGCAGTAGACCATGGAATGAAGGGTGGGGCATGACTTCAATACGAAGGCAAGGCAACTGAGCTGATTTTTTTGGCTTATGCTGACGATCTCTGTCTCATCGATCCTAACTACAAAAATCTGGTCAGTAATCTTGATATATTAAATAGTGTTTTAACTAAGATGGGTCTGAAAATCAATATCCGAAAAACTAAGATTATGAATCTGAATGAACAAAGGATACATACAGCCGCTAATGTCAATGACATACAAATAGAATTGATAACTGAATTCAACTATTTGGGTTCCCAGTTTACCACAAAAGGTACTTGTGAGCACGACATCAGGGAAAGGATAAAGAAAGGGAGAACCAGCTAAGGGAATCAAAGTAATATGCTTACCCTAAGAAGCAAAAAGGCACTGATTGAAAGCTGTATATTTACTATCGTATACTAAGGCTCGGAGAACTGGCGTACAAACGAGAGCCCCATCAGAAAACTTGAAGCCATACATAACGCGTGCACAAGAACAGCACGTAATGTAGATAAGAAAGGTCAAATCAGAATGTACTCGATCAGTATCGGATTAAATCATCCAATGAACATCTTTGTTAAGAGACCTTTTTTGTTCCATGTCTCCTTGGAAACAAGAGAAGGTCAGCTATGGTGCGAAGAATTCTGAAAAGCGCAATGAAATGTAATTGCAAGATCGCAGGAAAAAGCAAACAGAAATTGGAAGAATGCCTACGGATCGATGTGGAAGGACTTTTCGGAGAGACCGCCTCTGTTGACTCTGTTATCAGCCTGTTAGCAGATGGCTCCCAACTCCGAATGCGAGACAGGCTCGATCATTTAATCCGCAACAGGAGTATCATAGGGAGGAAGACAGAAGATCTTCCGAAACTGATAAAACCGAGAATGAAAATGGTCCAATGTCACTACGAGATTTGCAAGAAGGTATTTTCAGAACGAAAGGAGCTCAATAGACATATTAAAATGGATCATGAAACGGCACCGGACAAGCAGAAACCTTATCCATGTCAGTACTGCTTCAGGAGCTATGTATAAATGGAGTGGCTGACCAGACACTATAAGACATATCACACCGAAGAAGCAAATCAATTTAATCAAATCCAACAGAAGAATCAAAAAAAGCAGGTGACTGTTGTGATGGCGATTTGTGTGGTGGGGTAAAATTGATCGGCGATACCAGGAAGAAGAAAGACAATTCAACTTTTACAAGTAGTATTCAAGAACGGACCGTCGATACGAATGTTTCAACAAATTACTCGGAAACGATCTCGTTAAAAGTGTTAAATTTCCGTTTAACGGATTATCTGAAAAAGGAAATTTCAACTGTCCTTTCGTTGGATGTTTAAAGTCCACAGGAACGGCCAAAGGAATGCTAAATCATGGAACATCCGAACATGGTTGGTCGTTTTTTACTGGGGGTCCGAAGAGACATCGTAAGCGGAAAGCTGACAACCTTGTAAGAGGCCTATCAGGGGCTGCTAGTGCTTTTTAGTTGGGGTGGACGCTCTAAAGAGCCTTCGGCTCAATACCATTGAAAGAGATTGGAGGCCCACCTGAGATAAAGGTTTAATAATATATCAATGTAATTGATATTTTTGTGATATATTTCTTGAGTATCAAATATAACTGAAATTCAATTTGTTTTACTGTAACATCTGAATGTATTCAAATTTTTGTGTACATTTAATATTTCTTCATAATCATGTATTCTCCTGTGGAAATTCTTAGTGTAATAAAGTTTATTGTTTTTTAGAAGTTTTCGGCGAAGGAAATTATTGATGAGTAAATGAATGTATACCAGATTGAAAGCTTATCTGAAACTACTATATATAACTGGATTTCACAATTAAGGCATGGTAGACAGAGTGTTTTATGATGAGTTAAGTACCGGAATACCTTTGGAAATTGACGAAGAAGATTTGGAGAATATTGTTAAACTTGGTAGACATATCACAACTAGAATGCTTTGAACACAGTCTGAAGGTTAGCAGTGTAAGTTGAATTCCTTAATAAAGTCTTTGGGTCTGAGAAAACTTTTTCACGGTTCGTTTCACACTTTCTAATAAGTGAAGTTTGTGAAAACAGACTCAGTTCATGTCACGCCAATCTTATGACTGCTAAACATCGTGATAGTTGATGAAACGCCATTCTCCAACAGTCTACCGGCTACAGGAGTCTGAGGACTTGAACATCTCTCATTCTAATGATTTTTTGGAATTTTTATTGCGTGGTTTCAATTGATTTTGCAGTCTATAATATGAAATGTAACTCTTGATACTATGTACCGCAAGTCCAGAAGACCCGAAAGTCCAGACGCAAATCCAACAAATGAAACAGCTATTTACTCATGGTTAATGATCATAGACATACAAGTGCATTCTCTCCAAGTGAAATTGAGAATATGACTCTCAACAGCCTTAAACCCACCATATTCTCTCCTAGAGATTTTTATTCGTTCCACTATTACAAGAAACACCGAAGAGCTCGAAATGTCACATAAAATGCAGATTTAAAAGAGAGGGTGCTAGCTTTCCTAGAGAATTAACCCGCCAATTTCAATGAGCTAATAAGAAGTTGGATAAAATGTGTTCAGAATGGTTGGTCCTGTATTGAAAAATAAATACGCATGCATACCCGCCAATGTTTGTTAAAAAATTATCCATGTATAATGTTCTTTTTTATGTATAATAGTTATATGAGATCATCAATTATCTTCTTTCTCTTGTTTATAAAATGATACTTTTTATTGAATAATTCAAATGATAAACCAATTTCTATAATCTTCTCCCTCACTCAAAAGTAATTTAAAATAGTATTTTACTCAACTTAGAGTATGTATTCACTGATCCATTCTTGTGAACGGATTAAGATAAAAGAGCAACATGTAAATATTTCTCGATATAATCTGGGGTCCCCTAATTCTCAGGGAAATAACACCATTTAATCAACTTCAAGACCATATACAAATAAGTCATCGTATTTAAAAAATAATATGATATAAAAAAATTAGCCTCAAAAGAATGATCCAAACAAAACAGAAAATTTCAATTTCAAATATGTATTATTTATTTATTATGTTTTTTTTATAATTTATTTATAAATCTTAAACAAGATTTATCTGAATATGTACAAATGTATCCATCACATTCATATGAAACTGCCTTCACGCAACGCTTCATACGCGTATTTCGGACGATTTACACCGTAATTTTGATTTTTCTCGTTATTAAGTTCGGTTTCTTCGTTTTGTTTCTCGTAAAACCTCATCAAAGAAACGGATCTGGGCATTGACCTGGCGTCGTAATTCACGAGAATGTTAGAATTATCAATTTTTGAATTGAAACGATCTGACGTTTCGTTCTGTTTTTTATTAACTCTCATTGTGGCTGTTCGAGGGGTGGCTATGGACTGATAATATGAAGGATGGACTGAGATTGTCGGAGTGAATATATTCCTTCCACCTACATTCGAATATCGATATACAGGCTCTGATGCACCTCTGAAATGCTGATTCTGAGAGTAACGGGCACTGGATTGGGGATGGCAATTCATGGGATTTATATTGATGTCCTCTGGAATTTGGGAAATGGGATTGTACACTGAAGAAGCCATTGCGTCAATTGTCCTGTAACATGGCGATTCTGCTCTTCCACTTATTTGAGATTCCGCATAAATATTTGGTGAATAAACTATTAAAATATAAAATAGAATCGTCAAAACAAAATCAACAAAATATTTATTTAAACGAATTTCAATATTTCTTTATTAATATTTTATTATATATAAAATTTTGGCACAGTAAATTAAAACAATTTATTCATTCATTATTCGCGTCACAAAGAAAATATTTTCACAATGGTTTTAAGGTTTCCATTTATCAATTATTAGTAAACATAAATTAAACAATAAAAGAAATATTCAAATCCATAGAGAATTTTAATACTTATCTGTTCATGACTATCTTCAATAGAAGAAGTAGGAGTATATATAAATATATATATATATATATATATATATATGTACCATTTCCAAGCCATTAATATAGTTTTCCAAGTCAATAGCATAATTTTCCAAACCTTTAGCATAATGTTTTAAATATTTAAAATATTTTCTTCATTTCAAGTTGAGAATTTTCCATTTTTATAAAATATCAATATAAAATATTTATGAAAATTTATATATTTTAATTCATACTTAATTTTACCTTAATGTAAATATTTTTGCTTCTTAATATTATTCAACTGCTACTGCTTACGCCCATGTCTTAAATTCATGTCTTACGCTAAAATATTAAGACAATATAAAAACAAAGAATATTAAGAATATTTATGATTACAACACAAAAATAAAACTAATAAACATTTTAAAATATATTTTAACGGATATATAGTTCTCCAGTTACTTGCCATATTCCCGGTATCCGCAAAATATATTATATATTATAATTACTGCAATTTCCCTCAGTAACCTCACGAATTGCTTCCATTATCAGAATTTCTAGAGTTCTTCCACTTCCAAAATCGTACCCAAGCAAACTTCTTACACATGTCTTAATTTTTGAAAAAAAACATTTTCTATTGGATTAAGCATACAGGGATAGGTGATAAGAATATCAAAATCAATTCAAACCTAGAAATGGTTCCTATAGTTTCTTAGGATAATTGACCCTCATACGTGTTCTCTAGAATTGACGGTTTCAGTTAGAAATACGCAGCAAGAAATATTAACATTTAAATTAAAACTTATGAAAACAAATAAGTATTTTTAAAAAATTTAATTTATATTTTAAATAAGTTTAAAACTAAAAAATCATTTAAAAATGTAAAATTTCAAATTTAAAATGAAAAATTATATTTATTTTTAAATATTTAAAAAATCATACTAATGGCTTAGAAATAAAGCTTTAAACGGTGTAAATATATAAAGGTTAATAAAAAGGCTAGAACTTTAAAACTCCTTAGTTAATTTGTAACTATGTTGCTAAGATTAATTATTTTACATAATTTTTTATTTATAATGTAATAAATTTGAACATCAATCGTCATATCCCTGGAATACGATATTAGAGTGTCTAAGTTTCTGAAATGTGTTAGGGTAGACTTCAATAACATCAATTAATGTTAACTTTACAATGTAAAAAATGATTATATGATGTTGATTCTGCTGTAAAGCAACATTAAAAACGCATATGATTCGCAATAATCGTCTAAGTCCAGACTTTGTTCACAGATCCCAGAAATTCATGAATGAAGGTGCCAAAAAGTTTAAAAGCTTCGTAGCAAAAGTCGGATATAACGATCTCCAAATGTTTTATTGAAGATGTCAACTACAAATGACATGTTCTTATAATAGGTCAGTTTAGAACACATAAGAATAAAGGGAAAATTCAATTGGAAAAGATTAACAAAATTGAAAAACTCAAAGAATAAACATTTTGATTTTCTTCTTTGATAAACAGAATTTGCGGTAGAACAAGAAAGCCACAGAAAAAAACAAATGGATTATTGAAAGCCTTAATGAAATGTCAATTTTTACGAAAATATTATTTCGTGCTTGAAGATGTTACTAATAGATAAAATATCAGGATTTAGGATTTTTTTTAACCAGTATTGAAAGTTACTTTACCTTGTTTTCCAAGACCTTTCGAGAGTGTTTGTCAAATCAAAGCTTAGGAGTGATTTTATATTTTAACAGGACTGTTAGAAGACAAAAGATCTGCACTAAAATATATTTAATAAGCTAAACTACAAACACACATACATCAGCTATATACCGAATAAAAGGAGAGTCAAAGGTTAACTCTGTTCTCGACCCCGTAATAGTTATATAATACAAATTTAGAAATATTTTAAATTTGTTGATTGCATAATATTTTATTTAATTAATTTAAATTTAATTTTATAATATCTCACAAGGACGATTTCCCGATTAACGCTTCCCATTGTCGATAAACTGTTTTTTAACAAAAACATGGCTTTCTCAAAGTCCAGACTAATAATATAATAGAAAATAGTTGGCAAATGATTGAAAAAAAGAAATAATAACTGTTCATAAACAAGGGTTATACCAAGAAAAAATTTAATCTGTAGGAACAAAATAAGAAGACACAATGAAATCAATATACGAATTCTTTACTTTCATTTCGTTTAAATATCTTCAAGAAACATCAAACAGTAAACCTTTATTTTAGTATTATGAGGGTTAATTTAAATTATTATCTCGCCTGAATAATTTATTATTTTTTAATTTAAAGGGTAAAATATTTTTATGTTAGTAGCTTATTCAATATTTTAAAATTAAAAATGATATAACAAAAGAAAATCATAAACAATAAAATATCTATTTAAAAATAAAAAATATTTTTAATGTAAATAAAATATTAAATATCTTAAAATTAAAAATGTCAAGAAAACAAAAATAATAAATATTTATTTA
>MQRK01163455.1:0-10757 GCA_001938485.1 Girardia tigrina | reverse complement strand
CTTGATGATTCACTAAAAGAATGGATGTTGAGTTGTTTTTAAATAGTAATTAAGAATAACATAAAAATCTTTGATAATTAAGTTTGAACAGAAGGCAAGATTTAGGGTTTCAAATATGGACAAGAAATTCATCAGAGTTTGAAAAACGAATTTCTGGAATCAGTCTTATGAATTTTTAATAACACAAATAATGATCACGGAAATAAGTGTACTTTAAATTTATATTAACACTATTCCTACCGGGACGGGTCAAATGACCGTTTTTAAATTTTCAATTGGAATTTCCTACATTCAACGTAAGCCTTTAAACTTTGTTGGATATTAGATATTTTAATTATTTGAAATATTTAATATTTGCTTTTTTGATAAATATTTTGTTTGAATATTATCAATTAAACATTGTTTTGAAAAGCTATCCGGGCATAATGAATGATATGAAAATCGTTTTGGAGTTTTTAGAGAAATTTGATGAAAGCATCAATTTCGAGATTTGGCAGAAGAAATTTGAAATGATCATATATAAGGTTGGTCGAAAAATAATGGCGGTTTTTGAGCTTTATACTTTGTTTATTTACTTTGATATGTATATAAGTTTAAATGCATTAGTGTTAGATATTATTTGAAATCTTATGCCTAGCTGTATATTTCTATAGCTATTATTAACATATTGCTGTTATTAACATATTTACGGTGCTAAATTAATAATGGAAAAAAATAAAATTCGAGAAATTTTCTTGTACGAATTTAAACTGGGTCATAAAGCAGCAGAAACGGCTCGCAATATCAATAAAGCGTTTGGCAAGGGAACAGCTTCTGAGCACACAGTGCAACGATGGTTCTTGAACTATAGTTTCTTGAATCCAGGTGAAACAATCACAGCGGAGAGGTACTGTCATGAAATTGATGAAATGCATAAAAAATTGAAAACCCTTTGTCCGGGATTGGTCAATCGAAAAAGTCCCATCCTTCTTCATGATAACGCTAGACCTCATATTTCAAAAGTGACTCTTCCAAAGCTTAATGAGTTTGGCTATGAAACCCTGCTTCATCCACCATATTCACCAGACCTCTCGCCAACGGATTTCTACTTTTTCAGGCACTTGTACAACTTAATAAAGGAACAGGAAAAGAGAAAATATTTAAAGAAAAATAATAAATTATTAAAATTAAAAAATAAAATTAATTAATTAATAAGTGACCTAATATAAATAGGTCAAAAGAATTACCAAAAATTTAGAAATTAAATCTCGTCTCGACGTCTGAGTGTTAATGAGAAAAATTAATGAGAAAAATTTATATTTAAGGCACAAGAAAAAACATAATTAATTATTAAAACAATTGAATAAAAATTTGAAACGAAAAGGTTCAAACAAAAAAAAGAGAAAAGAGAAAAGAAAGGAGAATTGTCGAGAATTTAAAAAGAGAAAAAAAGTAATTTTTAACTAATATTTTTTATATAAGCACACTGCAAAGTGTGAATTTAAGCTATAAAATATATAAACAAACCCGAGTTGTCGTTTAGGCTCTCGGTCCTCAAGTATAAAATTGACCAGGGGCCAAATAAAATATTGTTCACACTTCTATTTGTAACTTAATACTAAATATTAAAATACATTTTTATAAAGAAAATAATTGGGTTTTTTTCTATTTATTTTTACAAACACACTAAACAATCAACAGTTACTTCTTTGGGAATCTTGAGTAAATGGTAAAATAATGATCATGATCGTCACTATTTTAAGATCTCAGGAGAGCATGGGATGATGAAATGATATTAATGGGACAAACGGAGTCATTGAGAAAATTCGATGGAAAATATAAATTTAACAATTGAAACTTTCTGTTTCCCATTGTTTATACCCAGACAATCGCTGCGGCAAACATGTGTTTAAATTTTTCGTCCAAACATTGAATTTTGTGAGTATTCAAATGGAAGAAATTATATCCTTGCCCATTTTTATATCTTTCATGTCAATCGTATCTTTCGGTATTCGAGTTTCAAATATTATTCCTTTATATGATGCATTTTTCCAAGACATAATTTCGTTAGTTTTCTTGATCAATATTTTCTTTGTTGTTACCATGTTCTAGTTTCTTTATTTTATCATTTGCATCACCGGTGACATCGAAAGCGACACATTGTTTGACCATTTTCTTTTCTCTTTTCTTTGTGAGAATTTATCTGCAAATTCAACGAATCCTCCTCGCTCGTTACCGTTGTTTCCGGTCTGATCAACCCCACCCAAATTTTTACAATCAAACATGACGTCGTTTAATTTCTAAACAGGAAAATGTTGCGTTCGGGTAACAATCGACGATCTCTAGTCAAAACCATTTCCTAATAATACACTCGAAATAAGAAGTACATAAAAAATCTTATTGAAATTTATGCTTTATATTATAAAAATTATTGATTACTATATTTCAATAAGTGTTGATTTAATAAGGCTTTTTTCTTTCCTTTTCATTTTAGAACTACAGAATATGCTTCACAATTTCGATTGCATAAAATACATTTATTTCAGACATTTTATGATTGTTTCTTTATCTATCACTTGAAGATTTCAGATTTTTTTTCATGTAATCTATACAAAACCTATTCTGTAGAAATTATGATTGAATAGTTTTTAAGACTCATATTTGCATAAATCCATGAAAATGTAAGTCTATGAAAGTGAAATGATAAATATTATAAAGAAAATACTAAAAAAACTTACATCCTATATGTAAGGTTGCCAGATGTCCGGTTTTGAACCGGACAGTCCGTTAATTCAACTGGTTGTTCGGTATAAAAAAATTATAAAAACCGGACTTACATTTGACGGTATTTCTCCCGAAGCTTATTTCCACAATCTTCAAATATGAGGTATTCGTATTTTTTTATTTTTTTGGTCACTCAAAGTTTTGAAGGACAAATAAACATTCCTAAATGGTAATTTTTTTATCGTAGTGGGCTATGGAAAAATTTATTTTGGTTTAATACGAAATAAAAAATATTAAAGTATTAATTCAAAGTTTCTGCTGGGTTAGGGAAATCTAGGATGGGAAATCTATGGACCAACGAACGTAATCGAATGTCGTTGAATTTACTTAAAAGTGAACTTTGTATCTTCTTTAATATTCCTTATAGATGCCAAAATATAAGAGAAATATTTTCTAAAAATAAAAAACTGCTAAAAGCTACATCGCAGAATGAAAAATATAAAAAGAACCAAAAATAATAACTAAAAATATATGGAAAATAAAATTTTGTTGTTTTATTTTTATATTTTGTCCGGTATTCTTCGAAGTTTCAACTGGCAACCCTACCTATATGTATTGCTATAATTAAAAGAAATTTAAAACTTTAAAAATTACACAAGTAAAAATTAAAACCCCTTGGAAACATATTTTACTAAATCTAAAATTTAGTAATAATTTTAAAAAAATATTGAATGGAAATTTTGTAATTAAACGTAATTTAAGATGTTTACTTGAATTCTAAACGTAATGAATAAATTATTTAATTATAATAATATTAAAAACTCAAATTTGATAAAAAGGACATTGAAAATAAAAAGCAACAATAAAATTATAACTATAATTGTTATTTGCTTTACCATAGGTATAGAATTATATTAAATCTAAAAAATTAAAAATTGTTATGAAAATAATTGTTTTGATATTTTTTAATTCAAAATAAAGACAGAAATTGACAAATATTTTGACCGTAAAAAAAAGAAAAAAATAGTTTAATTCATAAGGAGCTTTTATTTTTCATTCATATCATACTAAAAATTAACAATCTAATATTATTAATATAATAGTGAGGATCTATACATGTTTTTTATTGCATATTATTCTTATCGAAATTATTAATTCCAAAAATGTCCTACTGTCAAAATTATAATTCATTTACAAAATCTTCAATACTAAACCTTAATGAGAATCGGAGTTCATTTTAAATTCCTACAAATATTAGAAAAAGTTTAAATCATAAGTTTTTTTGTAGGATCTCAACTAAAATATTACAAATCGAAAAAAAACTTCACATAAATTTATCAAACAAATTAATAATCCAAAAAATAATTTTCCAAAACCAAACAAAATATATTTTTTTGCATTTCCAATAATAATTTTCTAATACGAATTTTATGATTCACAAAATTTATTTAATCGTAAAATGAAAATAATTTCATCAAAATTAATAAAAAAGAATAATAAATTTGTTTAAATAATACACTTTTTCAAGCGGCCAACTTTCAAAATGAAAATACCCGAGCAAAGCACGAAACACTATCGCAAACAATTGGCGGTAAAGCTAAAAAAAGACAAAAATAAATTGCAAATGATTGAACGGAAAAAGCGCCAAAAAGAAGGAATAAGACTCCAACCGCACACAATCGAATCGAAGACCACTTATAAAACTCCGGTTATCACTGAAGATAAAGACGCTCAAGAGTTTCTTAATCAAGTAAATTGTGAATTCGTTATTTTCTGTACTTTTCATCATATATAAGACGATCTATCATTCATAAAAACGATTATTCCGAAAATAAGCGGATCGTATTTCCTAACAGTAACAAAAATTAAACTTTTAATTTTCAGATTTTCAACGAATTAAATGTTTAATTTTTGTTACCGATTTTTTTGCCAAATTTTTAACCAAACCAAGATTATGGAGACAACAAAGGGTATACTACCGTACGGGCCCGAGCAAATATATAAAATATTATCAGCATTCCTGGAAAAAATTAATTGTAAAAATTTTATTATTTTTTTTAGTAACCTAATTTTATAGAAAAATGTCTATGTTGATTGTGTAATCACTGACTTCTCCGATTTATTTTCTGTATATTTTGAAATTAAACTTGTTTTTTGACTCATTATTTAATATTATTTCTTATTTTGTATAGAAAAATTAACCGAAAATAATTAAAAAAACAGAAAATCAAAAAAAAATCTTCAATTTTAAATATAAAAAAATTTATTTATAAAATATATTCAGCATAGCTTTAAAAATGAAACACATCATTAAACATTTATTTCCTTCTGAAATCGTGGTGCAAATATCTCCTAAATTAATTCGAATAATTTCTAGAATCAGTCAGTGAAGTCAGTGATTACACAATCAAAACATGTGTTTTCCATTGAGATTTTGTGACTTCAAAAACATTTTTATAATTTAAAATATTTTTCCTGGAACGATGATAATTTTTTATATATTGTCATATATTTATATCTGCTCGTGCCCGTACGGTGGTAAGCGGATGAAACAGCAACACAATAAAAAACAACATATTAAAAACCGGCATAGTGAAAAAACAGCACAATTAATGTAACTAGCATTTATTCACGAATTTTGTATTGCATTTTGACATGTTACTCACTGCAAATTAGCCATCCTCCGCAAATACTTCCACTTGTCTTCTTCAGCTTGGTATCCTTGAGCTGCAACAGCAACCTGTTGATGAAGTAGCTGATACTTCTTCTTCATGACATCTAGTTAATCATCCTGTGCTTTTATCAATATCAGCTTCCTGTTGAACATGTCAATCTGAAGACCAGACACTTGGATGACTGTAGTAGAAGATGGTATTAAGCGAATTGTGGAAGCCTTCACAGCAGTTTGATGTCTTTGGTGATTGTTCATCAGCAGTTTCATAGGGATTCCAGATACTGATGGGAAATTGTGGCTCTCGTCCTGCTGCACCCTCAACGTAAGTAGAAAAGAAGTAGGTGAGGATATCATTGTAGCTTTCCTCATCTGGAAATGTGGCTGCAAGTGTATCAAACACAGCTCTCACTTCTTGCATTGGCACAAATGTCATGGCAGACAACGATTTTAGCATCAACTTGACTTCAATATCAGACTCAAACTCGATTTTCAAGCCAGCAGTGTTGATTTTTCTGATGAGGCTTTGACAAAGATGAAAGTAGCATCCTTTGACTTCAGTGTTTGGAAAGGCAATCAATGATGCAGAGATACGTCCTGGACTTATGAAATTACGCAAAATTGTTGTTAATTCAGCCCGAAGATGGTGGAAAATCCACCGAAATATATTGCGACAATATATTTATTATCGATTTTTAAATGACCCTTTAATTGACAAGAAGAATGTTATATAATTTAGTAAAAAAATTAATTGTGCTGTTTTTTCACTATGTTGTTTTTTCCTTTGCTATTTTTTCATGGAACCCCGTACGGTAGTATACCTCATACACCATTTCTAAGAATCTAGAAATAATAGAAAGTATAAATTATTCTAAAAGATAATATTATTCAGATAATGTCTCTAAAAACTATAATTTTATCTTAAAATAAACAAAAATCATTTTAAAAAAAATTGTTCGAATGAACAGTCAGAATAAGATTTTTTGGCTATCAAACCAAATCTAAATTACACAAACTCATGCAAAAGTTGTAAATTATCCAACTATTTTTTGCATCGTAGAGCAATAATTTATTTATTATCAAGAAAACGATGGTCATTCTTTCGACTAGCGTGTGCTTTCAATAATTATAATGACGATCCTTTATTTATAAAAAATTGTAACGTGGATCGTCTTTTCAAACAGTAACAAAAATTAAACTTTTAATTTTGAGATTTTCAAAGAATTAAGTGTTTAATTTTTGTTACCATTTATTATAGTAGAGCCTAAGTATTCGAAACTCATAACTTGTTCCAGCATCATCCATTGACTGTCGATCTCCAGTTTAACCTCGTTGTTATGGTTTCCTGAAACCATTATTATGCTTTTTGTCTATTGATTTCCATTCCAAATTTCTTTGACGCTTTGTGTAATCTATTCGTAAAATCCTGAATCTCTGTATCACCTTTACCAAATAAGTTATGTGATAGAGATCATGGCGACAATAAAAAGTTAATCTTTGATCTTTCTCACTTTGCTTGATTTTATGAAAATTGAATTTGTTAAAAGTTTACAAGACTTTTTGTATCTTGGATCAATAGTTTATTTGATATATTTTTCACCCAAGAAAATGGTGGCGGGACATTTCGACTAGCGTTCGTGAATAACTTTAAATAATTACCAAATATTGAATTGGTAACTGAGTATTTTTTTGTCATCTCTTTGACAACTTGAAAATTTCACGCTCGTAGAAAGTATAATGATTTTCTGCCATAAGCTGAATTGAGATTTTATAGCGTCATAATTATTGAAAGTTTTTCCACGAAGTTAGTTGTCCATGGATCGAAATACAATGTAGCTAACTAAGGCTAAGAGCTATCATATAAGAACTTCATTACTTTTAATAAAAATAATTCCATAAAATAAAAATAATTTTTGAAAAATATTCAAATATAAACTGAAAACGAAAAAAATGTTGTCCTGTCACTTCGACTTACAGTCGTAGAAAACATGGAAAAATTAGAAAATTTATACGTTTTCCATTACTAGATTCTTAACAAGTTAATCAGAACATTAAATTATTTATCCATTCTTTATGCAGACAGAACTCTACTTTACCAAAAAAAGTTTTTAAAAGTAAAAAAAAACATAAAAATAATATAAACTACTTATAATTTATAAGTAGAATATTTTCAATTAATATTGTTCTGGAACTCCGAATTTTCCGATTTTGGGATCCTAAAAAGTCTTTTTCGATCAAACTTTAACATAATCATTTATTGCCATCGAGAATGAGTAAGTGTGCAAAGTTTGACGAAAATTGATTGAATAAAATTCCTTGACAAATAGATTTCTAAATTCCATGGATACATATACCTATATAGAAAGTAAGCTAATAATAGTAAATCAAAAAAAATTATATCCATTCTTTATGCTGACAGAGCTCTATTTTTTGTTATCTTTTGTATAAGGGAAAATTATTAGCAAGTATTAATAAATTAATAAATATTATTAAATGTAATAGTAAAGTCAGCTAATAAAAAGAATGGAAAAATGGGTATAAGCACCAAACAATTGTTTTTCAAAATGAAAATATACCCAAAGACCTAAGGCAATCAACCCAGATTTGGGGAATTTTTTCTGTATATACTTCAAGAAAAAATATGATTTTTTTAAATTTTTTTATTCAGATATATCTAAAGGTAGTTATGTTATATTTTTCACTTTTTTTACAAAATTCGTGAATATAGATTGACAAAAACAATATTTTGTTTAAATAATATTTGAATAAACTTTAAACACAAAGATAAATAACGACATATGATTTACTATAACCTGTTATTTTATTTTTTTGAGAATAAATTTTCAATGTATTTTGTTTACTTTAAAATTTTATCTTAAAAATTAGTTAATATTTCTAAATTGTTATTCAATTCTGAGAACTTAGAAAAATCTATATTTTATTTCAAAATAAAACAATATTTTTAGAAAAAAATTATTTAATATTTTTACAAATTAAACACAAATAACACCATTTTAATTTCAATTTTTTATTCGAAAATATGTTTCGCCACTTTTGTGGCATCTTCAGTTCTGTATTTAATTAGTAATGTAATGGTTATCATTCTATATAAAGAATAACTTTCTAATTAAATACAGAACTGAAGATGCAACAAAAGTGGCGAAAAATGTTTTAGAATAAAAATTTGAAATTAAAATGGCGTTATTTTTGTTTAATTTGTAAAAATATTTAATAATTTTTTTTCTAAAAATATTGTTTTATTACCGTTTTATTGTTTTCCACCTTTCACACATTTTTTTATGAATAAAGGATCGTTTTATACACTGAAATATACTACACTATCGGTTATTATTTAATCGATTTAGGACGAACTTGCATCGATAATCAATGAAAACCAAGACCCTAAAGTGCTCATAACGACCTCCATTAAATTCAGTCCTCGTCTCAATGGATTCTGTCAGGAATTATCGTCGGTCATTCCGAATTCCGAGTTCATTCATCGACGAAAACACGCGATCAAGAAAATCATCGAACAAGCGACAGAAAATCAATTCTCATCATTGATAATCATTAATGAAGATGAAGGAGAAATCAATGCCATGAAGATCTACTGTTTACCGAGTGGGCCGTCCGCTCGGTTCCGTCTTTCGAATGTCAAGTTGCGATCCGAGCACAAAAATACCCAAAAGATAACGGAAATCGAAAACGTGCGACCGAACGTTCTCCTGATGAATTTCAAAACGGAAATCGGACAGAAATTGAGTCGGATTTTTCTCAGTTTGTTTCCGGTGAAGAATGCGCGAGATGTGCGCGAACATAATCGAAGTGTTACGTTCAAAAATCAACGGGATTTCGTTTTCTTTCGACATTTTCGACATATGAAGAAACAGTCGGCGGAAAGAATGGCGTTGACTGAGCTCGGACCACGGTTCACTCTGAGACTTGAGAGCTTGCATAAGGATTTGTTTGCCGACAATGCCCAGTACGAGTATCTCTATGATCGAAGAGAGAATAATAAAAATCGGCGACAATTTGTTCTATAATAAACGCTGTTTGTGTTGACTTTCTGTTTATATTTTGGTCTTCACGTTTTCAGTTATCTATTGGGAATAAATTTATTTGGAATATATTCGTTCATTAATCTTTGTTCTTGTGAGGAATATTATAAATTGTATGAATGTGTAAATGTATGGATGTTGTATGTTGATTTAAGTATGTTGAATTTAGCATGGTGATTCTCCCACCCAGATAGAAATTGGTATTTTTTATTTAAATTTAAAGTGATTGACTATTCGAATATAATTAAAATAATAATTTGATAAGTTCATATTTTTAATTTCACAATTAAAATTAAGTTTAATATTTCTTAGTAAAATTTAAATTAAATTCATTTTTAATAATTTGATGACATTTTTATTATTTTGAGTTTTCTTGAACATAGAAGAAGATGAACGCTTGCAGTTGTGGTCCCGCGGGTGCTGGTCTGCTCTCCTGTTACGCAAAGTACCAGTGCTGATAATTAGGAGCCCTTCTCTTCTTTGCCCCCTTCACCTTCCACTCAAAAAATGTGTCGTAAAACACTAAAACTAAATTGTAACAAATCACTGTGTTTACAATAAACATTTTGCAAAAAAAACAAATATGTCGAAAAATTGTGAATTAGCAAATAAGGCTTATATTGTTTCTTTCGGCTTATTTATTGACTAAATTTATCATTTATTTGTTTCATATTTTTATAAGTGTTTATCAATCATCAACAAAATGCAACAAATACGGATGGGCGATATACTCCAATACCTGGTTTCTATTTGTTAAAGCAATTCTGGGTTAGGTTAATTCGACACCAATTTTATACAGAGAAAAATAAGTGTAATTTTTATAGGACGTCCGTATATTTTAATATAATTTTAATATACAGCCATAATACACAAAGACAAGCATCGTCAAACTATTCTGGGCGAGTGTAGTAAGTCTAAAAGCAAAGAGAATGGAGAATTACATTATAATAAATACATTTAAATGTTGACTTGTTTTTTTCGAAGTAGTTCTTATTTTTGTAAAGTATAGAATTCAAATTGTGCAAAAGTATGCTATTTTTATATCATATACAGATGTAAAAAGAAAGAGTAAGATTTGTTACATCACAACATGGTGTTCATATAAAATGTATTGTTAGGGTATTGAAATTAAATTAAATATGTTTTAAAGTTATAAATTAAACATTCTTCTTTATCCTTCCTATAAACAATAATAAATAAAACAATTAAATCAATAAAATTTGTAGATTAATCCATTTATAACCCCCCTTTTGTTTGAGCTTAGTGCTCAGAGACTCAAAGTAGTTTTTTGGGATAAAATTCAAATTCAAGCATAAATTTATATA
>MQRK01163430.1:0-10200 GCA_001938485.1 Girardia tigrina | reverse complement strand
CGATTTAATTTAGTTTTGTAAAATCTTAAGTGTAGTATGTGGTTTTGAATTTTTGTGAAGTAGGATGGGAGTCGATATGTCTACCAAAGCGGTTGTTTTTGTTTGAGTTTCCACATCATATTTTCCAATTGATTGCAGTAGACATCTATTGTAATTAATGAACGAGTTTTCATGAAGTTATAATGACTTACACTTGCAACAGACGGTGAAACCTTCACCATCAACTTCTTTTGATGAATTTTGTGCTTTTGACAGTGTTTTGTTGCTTAATTCGTATTCACACAGTTTGCCAATCATTTGCAATTATTATATTGGATCTACCTTCCGTCACAAGTGATGAATTAATTCAAAAATGATGACGTTTATTAGGAATCACATTTATTGAGCAGAAACATATTGAAGTCATTTGAAAAATAATTTAGATAAGCGAGGAACTATAAATTCCTGAAAGGCCATTTATACGGCATCTTTGGAATTGATTTTCTTCCTATCGAATCCTGGTTCAAACTGATTATAAAATTGTAGTTAGTTGGGGTTAGGTTTGGTGAGTATGGAGGACGATGCAGAAGTTCCAACTCAAGTTACTGCAGTTTTATCACGGTCTTAAATGTAGTATGTAACTTTGCATTGCCGTAAGGTAAAATGGAAGTTGATCTGTTTACTAAGCTATGCTGCTTTTTTAGTTTCCGTATCACATCTTTCAATCGGTTGAAGTAGACATCTTCTATGATCGACAAACCAGGTTTCAGGAAGTCATAATGGATTACACCTGCTGCAGGCCACCTAACACTCACCATCAGCTTTTTTGTGAATTTTGTGCTTTGAAATGTGTTTGCCCTTTTCATTCTTGTCCATATAGCTTGTTGAACGTTTGCAATTATCATATTAGATTCATTCTTTATCACAAGTGACTACTCTATTCAAAACTTGATTAAATTTATAAAGAGAAAGCATCATTAAGCAAAAATCCAAAAAAATTCTTTCTACTTTTCAGTTACCTTATGTGGAATCCACTTATCCAACTTTTTCACTTTTCTAATTTGAGCCAAATGATCCAATATTGTTTATTTCGTAATAACAAATTTTTGTGATAAATAATAATCGTTTTGTGGTGGAACCAACTCTTCGGTTACCTTCAGTATGTCATTGTCTACCTGATTTCAATGGCGACGCCGAAACCAATTATTGAGCTTAAAATTACCTTTCACGAATTTCCTGTCGATATTTGAGTCAGTCTGACGCGTAATAGATTTTAAATTGTTCTTGAGAACAATATTAGAATATTTACTTTTCAATCATACTTGTAAAGAGAATGTATAGTCACAGTGGTTTTGTACTTTAAGATGGAAAACAAATAAGGATAAAATCACAAACATCAAAACAGATGATGAGTATAAAATATGTTCAAAGTCAAATAACTCTCATCTTCTAGGATCTTGTTTAATCGGAAACTTTCATTAGATATATTCATTAATATGTAAACTGAGAGCTGTTTCATCCTGCTTATCTGACACATACTGTTTGAAAAGGAGATTCTCTAAAAGGGGAGAAACACAATCAAGAGAATCTCCTTTTTAAACAGTATGTGTCAGATAAGCAGGATGAAAGACCTCTCAGTTTACATATTAATGAATATATCTAATGAAAGTTTCCGATTAAACAAGATCCACGAAGATGAAAGTTATTTGACATTGAACATATTGCATACTCATCATCTGTTTTGATGTTTGTGATTTTATCTTTATTTGTTTTGTATCTTAAAGTGAAAAACCACTGTAACCATACATTCTTTTTACTAGTATGATTGAAAAATAAATATTCTAATATTGTTCTCAAGAACAATTTGAAATCTAAAAATGCGTTAAATCCAAAAAAAACTGCTTCAAAATATAGATTGAAGCTTTAGATAACTCTTCCTCAAATCCAGACTTGCTTTCCAGTGATATACCGCTCTTTCGATTTATTTAGAGACACTTTACCTGTGTCGATGACATGGAATGGGGAAAGTTTCATAAATCATCGAACAACGGATTCTTATGAAAACCTTTAGTCCAGGAATCATTTAGTTCCTTGGAACCTGGTGTGTAAATATGAAACTAAATCATAGAAAAATGAAGTGTTTTTCGTGGAAAACTTTGAAGCTTCTATTTTTACTTTGTCCATTGTCTTTCTGAGACCAAAACATGTATAGTTTTAATCCAGACAATAATAATAATAATATTAAAGGTTAAAAGACATATTACGTTTTCTGATATTTTTCGTTCAATCATGATTCTTGTTTTATGTTATTCTTATGAATTCTAGATGTACCAAGAGTTATCAAATGTGCGATTCTATGTTTTATTGTTCATCAAAATTGCAAATCAAATTATAAATAAAGGTTTTGTTTCTGGATTCTACCCAAATTAGCCAATTTTGATGCTTTCAGGGGAAACAATAATTTTCTATAATGTCTTAAACGATTAAAGATGTAATTTAGTAGACAAATTTTATATATTTATGCTAAAGGAATTCTTCGCATCTAAAGGAAATGCACTTTAAAAGTATAAAAATCAAAATATAACGATCAGCTGAACAAATTTGCTAGTAAAAAGTGCCTTTAAATTTAGTAAAATCATATTAATTAACAAAAAGTTAATTATGAAAAGATTTATTTCATTTATTCAAAGGTTTTATAGTTAAATGAAAAGAATATATACACATTTATAATCAAATTACAAAATCTTATACAAATAATATAAAGAAATTTAGTCTTAAATCGTGTAAATGCCAGGAATTATTAATTTCTTGTTGAATATGTCACAATTATAATGTTGAATGATAAATACTAATAAAATATAATTATTATAGTTGATAATATATTTATTGATTTTAGCAAATTTATAATTCATTTAACAAAATCAGATTCTGTTTTCATAATGTAAGGATGTGTGAATTATTATTATTATGGTTACTAATTATTATTGAGATTATTATTATAAACATATTTTGATCATTATTAGATGTATGTGGAAAGTATACATCATTATGAAGTATGAGATGGAGTAAGAGTTGATTGAGAGTTTGATGATATAATGTATGCATGTAATAATGTGCGGTGTCAATGATGTAGTGCTAACCCAGCAGATCTCCCTATTCCAGTTATGCAACCGGATCGAGGTGTGCCTGTATATAAGATATGTCAATTGAATGATTAGTTTAGTCTTGTGTTATTAATATATTTTAGAAAATCATCTTGTCTCTTAACACATACAATTTAGAAACAAATGGTTTTGACTAAATTTATCGTAAAAAATATGTTAAGAGAAAATAAATGAATGTGAAAAAATGATCCCGTCGACTCAACAACTTTAAAATAAAGAAATGGAGAGAGAACTCAAACAGTTACTACTAGCTGATAGGGAGGTTGAAATCGGAATGAAAAATACAAAGGTAAAATAAAATGGTAAAACGTTGATAAGAGAGAAAAGAAAGAACTGAGGACATAGAATCACTACTTCAAGAAAATATCCCGAGCTTGAGCAAATGATGTCTTAACAAAATGAAATATCAGGAACGTATCATTGAAGAATACTTATATAATAAAACTAATACCCAATGACAAAATCTTTACATAAAATAAAAAAATATTAATTGAAAGTTACAATTTTTTTTACAAAATTACAAAAAAATTAATTCAATTAAATTTTTATTTGATAAAATAATATAATTTAAGTATTTTCTTTATTTAATTATGATGTATAAAATTAAATTCTACACATATATATATATATATATATACATATATTGTAGTGACCGGTAACTATTATTAATCAATTTTATTTGTTCTTTCACTTTTAAAATAAAAAAACCTTTTCATCAATAAATAATTTTTTTATGTTAAATATAAAACATTATAATTAATTAAAAAGAGGATGAACTGACAACATTAGAGCATTAAAAACTTTATAAATGTAAATTATTTTTGTTAATTAAGAAAGGTCGAATTAAAAATTGTTTGAATAACACAAAAAAAGATTGGCGAGTTTTAAAATCAATAAATAATTTTCTAATACATTCGATATATTCACGTTAAACATCATAATTTCGACAAATTAGACGTAGTAAGATGCAGTCGACATCAGCGCGGACATCGAAGATAATTACAGTTCAATATCCAGTAGATACAGAAGAGACAATCAAGCCTCACAATGAGTTCTTTCTGTGTATTTCATCGCCGTCCAGTTTCACTCAATCCGTACCTCAAACATTAAACCATTCCGATGTTGCACAACAAACGCTTTCGAATTCCGATAAAACGACGACTTTAAACTGCATTTTACGGGCGATAGTAATGTCCTGAAATCAAGTCTTGCGATCAATTCGAACGTCGGTGCCAAAATTACTTGCGGATGTGATGGCCACCCCTCAGCGTTTTTTAAGTTGTGAAAGCAATAAATTTTCCTTTGAATTGGAAATATAAAAAAAATCTATGAACTCCTCGATAACATCTAAATGGGCCCAGCACATAGAAACCAAGATTGAGCCTATATTCAAAAACCCATGGCACGAGCCTGCTACCTCCGTCCAGTTCTCGGGGCAACCTGATATCGATATTTGACTCCATATATTCCAGTTAGATAAAATTCCTTCATTTTTTTTCATTTTCGTTGCGCTATTATGGAATAAGTTTGTGTAAAATTCAAACAATTTTGCTATTATTAAGGTTGCTACAAAAGAAATGAAGATTTTGATTTTTTTAATGTCAATAATTTTGCTTTTAATTGCAGATGTCAAAAGTTGATTCTCGCAATATTCCCTTCTCTTTGTTCAATCTCAACCAACCACAATATTAGTGAAATCGAAGATAAAGGACACATCAGTAAATGCACATTTCGTTGCCACTTTCGAAAGTTTCACTCCATCAACTCCTGCGTCAAAGATGAGCTTCATGCTGGTGTTTGATATGTGATTTCAAATTCGAAATTGAAGTTACTAATGAAAACTGCTTTTTAAGTTTTCTCTGAAAACCTTTCTACGCAATCAGCCTAAATAAACTAATTACTCGTTGGCTAAAATGTGTTAACAGTAATGGTTTTATTTCATTTTATTGTAAAGTTGTTTCTATAGCTATAAGTTGCTGAAATTTCAAACTAAGGTTCAAAATCCTTCATTTTTCGCATCAACCTAATTTTATTTTATTTACTAGACATATACTGAAGGTGATCCTCTCATTTATATTGAAGATTATACATCAATTGGCTTCCTTTATTATCATCAAAACTGATGGATATTCTTGTATGTCGGGACACCAAATGGATCATAAAAAATAAATATAGCACTAAATTAACTTTGTTTCTGTAAAATGAAAATTTTCCATTTATTTACTCATACAATTTCGTTTTAAAAGATTTTTTGTCAACAAAATACAATCTCATGGAATATTTAAACTGATTTCAACGCACTGGTTTTTAAATAGGAACGATAAATTGAAAATTCCATTAGCTTTTAATTAATAAAATATTTAATTAATTTACATACCGGTGTCAATAACAATTTTCGAAAATTAAAAATTTGATTTCCAGACTGTTTGTTCCTTTTTCTAAAAACTATTTTTTCTAAATTATACAATTTTCTAAAATTAATCTGAAACTTTTATCAAATGTTTGAATGATCAAAAAACATAAATTTTAATTATATTATTTATTTTAGATTTTAGTATAATAATATATTTGTATTATCTTCCGTTAATTGTTTAGGCATATTTAGGGTTTGGATGACTTGATGTTTGAATAGGATAGGTCTGTAGATGCTTTTAGGAATGGACATTATATCAATGTTGAGCGGTATTACCATCGGTCTCAATGGAGTAAAACCAATTTCTGGTACAGCTGGATTCAATAGAAATAACCAGACCAAATAGACAGTAGCAGCAATAAATCAGTCAGAACAAAGGTGAAATGAAGTAATGGGTAGAGCAAAGTCAGCGTCGACACGCAGTTGCGTGGCTCTGAAAAGAAAGTCAGGCGCCACTGATACATAACAGCTTAGCAGAATACTGGTTTTCCAGATAGCACAAAGTCAAAGTAAATGCGGAGTACAGGAGTGCTATAATAGGGAGTAGAATGGGGAGTTCAAAGGTTTGAGGCCGTCAACACTGTATGTCAAAGCAGTAATACAATAAGCCAAAGAAAAGGACCGAACCTGTTGATGACTACCATGAGCTCAATTAATCAATTTCTCAGCAACACCACGGTAAGTTTGATGTTCGCCGAGAAACATAGTAATTTGTGCCATATGGCGCGCAAGTTGTCAATTGTAGATTTTCGACACTCATATCTACAAATCAGAATGAATCGGTTCTTGTGGCTCTACCAACATCAGAACTGGTTATGATATTTAACCTGGCATTAATTCGGGAATAGAAGGTGAACACATTTTGGAATCGGATCCGGTAGATCAAGCCAATAGCAACTCGTATTACATACAGACAATTTGTAAGTGGAGCGCTTGATAGGGCGTGGAGGTCTTGAAAATAATGCACGAGTGGTGATAAACATGAGCCGAGTCTTTGGGCTAACGGTAAAAGCTCTAGCAGACAGTTGTCTCCAAAGATGTCTGGACGGAAGCGTTCCGGAGCAGCGAGAACACCGTACCAAGTATAGTTTCTATGCGTGGACTAGCCTATTAGTGAAGCATTACCCTATGTAAAGACGTTAGTAGCCAGCGTGTAGTGTTGTCGAGTGGTTTGCTAACGGTGGCTGCTGGGAAACTGCGGTAAAACGGCAAATAGCCAAAATTGTACAGCAGTTATCTATGCAGGTTAAAAACGAAGATTCTACTCAGAGCATCTTTAAAATGCTGCAAATCAAGAGAAGGTGAACCTGGTGCAACGCCAGCTAGATTTTAATTGGTGTGATTGTCAAGATTGATGCTTGCTTACCTAATCTAAAAGACGAAAGTGGCTTTATAAACTTGACAGAACTTGAGATAGTGAATCGACGATCAAAGAGGCAATGAAGTCAGGAATCCTTGAGATCGAGCTGCTACAAGATTCCAAAGCAGTGCAATAATGGCTCACATCAACATTGACTGGATCAGATCCAAGTAAATCTCAGTCCGTTCAATGAGAAAGCGCAGCGTCAGTCTTCAAACGGGTTTTCGAGAAACAACAGATAAAGGTCAGGTTAATGTTCATGTACTAGGAAGAAATTAAAACAGATACGTAGGCTCGAATACCAGTATATTAATGAGCGGTGGTTAAAAACTTGTCAGTTGCAGTGACAGTCTCCTCTTGAGAGCAACGAGAATCTATCAACAGTTTGATGTAACGAAATAATAGCCATCATTTCGAAGTCAGGTTAACAATGTTTTTGGATAGGAAAATATGGCGCCGTAGTAGGATTTTGAAAAAGTTGACTACGTAGGAGATAAAGGGTTGTGAGAAGTGTGTATCAGTCAATCCTTCAGCAGTGCAATAGGTAAAGAAAGATCTCAAAGTTAAAAGACCATACAATTGCGGACAATAAATATTATGTATTTTTGGTCATAAAAGTTTCTCACAATGCTAGATTGTATTCCGGGGCGTTTCATGGTGTTTTACCAGATTGCGTCAAAGAGCAAACCAAACGTTTACACAAAAACTAGTGGTGTCTAAAATGAGTTTGGACAGCTGCAGTAATTGATTGTAGACAAATATAGCTCTTTCATGAGCTCTGGGGACATGAATCTCCTCGAACAAGCATGGATCGAGTTGCACTTCCAATACAGATATCCCCCAAGTGTTAATCGTATAGTAGAACGCAGCCACATGGCAATCAAATGAATGGTAGTTTGAAGCAGCACGCAGGTATAAAAAATGTGGCATAGTAAAATGGGACTAAAAATGGAAAGAAGGTAATTCGAGGCTCAACTGTGTTCTACAAACGGCACAGACTACAGTGGAGAGAGCTGTTTATCAGATACCACGAGGGTCACATCAAACTCTGTATACACAAGACCTTGTGATCGGGTGGGACGTTTTTGTGAAGCAAGCGTTATCGTACACTAGGATGACATTGTGGAAACTCGTGATTGTCACAGATGTGCAATCACCACATCATGAAGAGGTTGATGGTATAACGTATTATATCAGCCATGTGCGGCCGGCAACATCAGAAACCAGCAAGACTTGGAAAAAGACGAGCAAATTAATCAAAATGGAACAATCAGTGGGCATGTATAATGTTCAAGTTGAAAGATCAGAGTCAAGTGATTCAGATGAGCTACTCGAGAATGCAATTCGTTGATCAGTGTTTTCAGAAATCTCGATGAAAGTTTTAATGGAAATTGTTTAAGTGAAATAAATATTTTTTTCCAATTTCATTTATTTTGCACTCTATTATTTAAATATCATTTTATTTTATTATTGTAAGGAATAGTAGCTATATTTTAAGATAGATATTTTAATTTCAATATATTTTAAGTCGTAGTTACAAAAAAAAACAATAAATACACATTAAAAACACGCTTATTAAAATTCTATATATATTTATTGTATACATATTTATAATACGATTAAATTTAAAAAAATTGTAAAATTAAAACTCCTAAAAAAGAACTTTGTTTAAATATTCAAAAATTTAAAAAAGCACATTTTTTAATAGAATAAATTTTATTTATGGACTCCAATTTTGATAAGGTTTGCGCTGCAAACAGCTTTTCTAACAATTATCAAATTTTAAAATAAAAATATTATTTTTTATTACTGATCTTTATTTTAAATTCTATTTTAATTTCGAATTTTCTAAAAAATGAAAATTTAATCATTTTCTGATTTAAAATATTTTAAATCTTTTAATTTTAATTCTACTTTTATTTTATTATTTAATTTTTTAACTGGATTTAATTGTAAATTGTATGGTAAAATGTGTTCGTTAATCTTTTTTAAGTTTTCAATTATTTAAATCTCATTCAAGAAAATGAAAATTTACTATTCCCGAGTAATAATGAATAAGTAAGGGTGAATTCCACTTTTCCCGGAGACCCTTCCCTAATTCTTGACATTTGATCTAGGAACAAATCTTATTGAACATTATTTAAGTTTAATTTAACAAAATTTATTAATTTAAATTTATTATGAAAGTTAAAAACTTTATAAAAAAGTTACATCGATTTAAAAATTTTAATACACTGTGTTATCTGCTTTCAATATTATTTAATTAATTTCTTTTTTTAATGTTATTACAGAAATTAATGATAAAATATTACAAAAAATTTATTTTAATTAATTAAAAAATTAATTATAAGTTATGTTTGACTAATAAAATTACATTTTGATTTAATTAATTAACTCTAGTTCTAAAATCGATAGTAAAAGTTACAAAAGCAAAAGAAATTTAAAAACTTCCTGTAATAAAATCTTGTAAAGTACAAATAAATAATTGAATAAAGAGAAATTTTATTTAAAATCTTTAGTAAAAAAATGAACGGAAATAATAAAGAAGGTAGATGAAATAAATGTTTTGTGAATGAATACACAAATGGGATTCCCTATTCAATTTTGATTATACAAAGAACTAGTTTGTTCTAACATTTTGCTTATTGTTTTAAAATACGGGTTGCAGAGACCATATAAATCATTTATGCAGATATTATCATTTCAAATGCATTAAAAAATATTGTTATTATTAAAGATTATTTGTACATGTCGTCCCACAATTATATCCCATATAATATTTCATTATATGAGAAGTAAAATAAGAAAAACAACATCACATTTAAAAAACAAAGTTTATTAGTGCAACTTAATACGTCCCCTCTCAGCTATAATTATACAATTACATAGTTTGATGAAGGATTGTCAGGCTTTTTGAATATGTTCTTCAGGAATTTAATTCCATGTTTTTGTCTATTTTTTTTTAATTCATCGATGCTTATTTTGGTGTCAATGTTCGTTAAGTGACTGTCCACAATAACCAAGATTGAGTAATCTAAAGGATTGCAACAATATACTTTTTTCTTCTCAAAGTTTCCTTTAGTGGTCCGCATATGTCTATGTACACTTTCTCAAATGGTTCATTTGCGACCAATGTCACACGTTTAACCTTCATAGCAGTCGTTAATGTTTTACTTTTTTGGCATGCTTCACATTGTCCAATTACTTCTTTTATTATTTCATTCCGATTGATCATGTCATAATTTTCAGAGGTGTATTTCGTTACTTTCTCTGCACCCGCGTGC
>MQRK01163399.1:0-18377 GCA_001938485.1 Girardia tigrina | reverse complement strand
AAATGTTGTGTAACTCATGGGGAGTAAATATTATTTATAGATGTGCATATAGGCCATCAACAAATGGTATTGTGGAGAGATGCCATCGCACAATTAAACGAATTGCGAAGAGGTCTGATTTTCCTATATGGAAATCAGTATTTTACTACAATGTAGTACCTCATGGAAAAGGTGAAGGCAAGGTAGTTCCAGTAGAGTTTATATACAGATATAACATCAGATTACCAGTAATGTGTGATGTAGCTGAAAAAACGGTAAAAAATGGATGGAAAATCGGTGATAAGTTGTTTGTTAAACCTCATCAACATACATGATGCACCGAGACATGGACACCAGGGGTCGTTACAAAGGTGGTTAGTGATAAGTGTGTTGATGTTGATGGAGTACTGAGACATGTTCAGGACATACGAAAGAGGCAAGAAGAGAAAATCGAACTTCCGGATATGGAGGTTGTCGGAAAAAACGAAATACAAGATGGATATAGCAGCAGTAGTAGTATTTACGAGGAAGAATCTGACAATCAAGTTAATCAGGACATTTGCATACGACGATCCAGCAGAACTCGAAAGAGACCTGATTGGTTAAACGATTATGTGAACTATGGTTCAGGTGGGGATATAATTATTAATGAATTTATTTTGTTTAAATATTAGAATTTTTTGGTTACAATAAATTTTTGTTCAAAGCGTGATTCTTTTTGTTTAATCTCAATATGTTCAAACTTATATTCATTACAAATTATTTCATTTTATTCCTATTTCATTTAAATCCTAATTTCTGGCGTCGTTATGTCCCGCGTCGAAACCGCGGCATCGAAATGTCTCAGCGTTGAAATGTCCCGGCACCGAAATGGCGGCGTCGAAATGTCCTGCTTCGCTCTCAGTGTATATATTAATTGTATTTTTTATTTAACGTATATTTTATAATAAATGTGTGTTGTTTAAATATTAAAAATTAAATTATAAAAGAAGCGTAAAATTTGAAATCTGTAAATTAGAAACTAAATTTTATTAATGAGAACGCTTTTTGATTTCGGATTTGTTAATAAAACCAGGAAAGAAAGTAAATGTCAATTTTCGACAATTAACACCAAGATGGGTTAAATTTCACCCGATTTTTTATTGCTTGTTATCAAATTAATTAAGATGAAATTTATAATATTTTATGTAAAAATCAACAAAACAGTTTGTTTATGCAGAAAATGGGTCAAAATTTGAAATGCTTTTTAATTTTTACTGTAGTTTTACACATAGACGCAGTTAGTTTACAACAGTGAAGCAATAAAACTGTTACTGAGCAGGATCTTCACTCTTAGATGATTTACTGCACTTGGTACAGATTGCTGTCTTTGCAACCTGTCCGTGCTCGACGCAGAAAAATTTGTGACAATCATGCACGGAAAGCATTGGCCCCATTTCGCAATCCTACTAGCTGGTTGAGCAGCATTTTCAACTCTTTCAAACGCAGCATGGCAGGTCTCTAGCACAACAAGAATTCTTTTCTGACGACCCCTGGGATGACTCGTTACCACTTTTGGTCTGCGGTCTAGCACTGGTTATACTAGAATCATACCTAGGTTCTTAAAGAATACGCATCATGCTGAATGTTCTTGGAGCCTGTCCGGATGCTTGATCATTTACAGTACTAAAGCGTTGAAGGCTGCAATATCCAACCAACTGAGAAACAGAAAAGTGGCCACCTGTGTGTAAAACATCGAGACGCCACTTTGTGCCAGATGGAGCAATAGTTTTCCTAAAACTTAGAAAATAAATAAAAAAAAACAAAATTTTATTTAATTAATTAAACTAAACTTTCAAAAGATTAAATAAACATTTTCTCTATTTAGGATAATTAAGGTAACTTATAATATTGTTGAGTCTTTCTGGTATTAATAAAATTTAACAAAGAAAAATTCAAATGATTTTATAAAATTATATTTTTATATACAGTTTAATTTACAATTAATCAAAATATAAAAATATTAACAGTTTTTTGACCCCTGGCCGATTTTATATTTTGTTAACCAAGAACCTTAACGACAACTCGGGATACGTTCTATTTTATGAGGTAGGGGTTGTGCTTTCGAGTACAAATTGTAAAGAATATATTTATATTCAATATTTTGTATCTTGGTAACTCAATATTATTTAACTCTTATAAATCTATTTTTAATTACTTGTTAGGTCCAACAAGTTTCTTTGACTGTTTAATAAGCCTTTCGAATTTATCGACCTTCTGAATTATTTCAACTCAGTTTAACTTTTATGTTTTATTATTAATTTTGAATTTGGTCACTCGTTAATTTATACTAATATTTCAAACTCTAGGAGGCAATCAGTTTTCTCCTTTTTAGACACAAATGTCAAAATAGACTTTCAGAAATAAATGTCAAAATTGACTTTCTCCTTTTTTAGTACTTTTTAATTAATTTATTTAAAAAATATAATAAATAATTATTTCTTCTTTCTTTCTTGCTTTTGTTTCTATTCTTCTTATAATAAAATATAACTTTAGATAAATAATTAGTTCTTCTCTCTTTCTTATTTACTTATTGCTTTTGTTTTTATTCTTTTTATTTATATAACCAAATATGACTTTATATTTTTACATAAATATTTACAATTTATGATTTATAGATATTTTCTTAATTTTATTTTAGTATAACAAATATAATACTTTAAATACATTTTAAGATATAATATTAAAATTTAGTACAATTTTTTGTTGTTAGTTCAATTGGAACTTCTGTAAAAACTGTGATAAATCACAAGACGAACTATGAATGAAGGAAAGTTTAGTAAGAACTTAGTTGAAGTACATTAAAAACGTATATTTAAATTATATCACAGTAATCGAATATTTAAACAACAATAATTGAAAAAACATTTATTATCCAAATTCCGCCTTTTTTGTTTGAAGCTCTTGTGTACTTTTTCAGTCATTCAATATTGCGCTGCTTCAATGATTTTGGATATTTCAGAATCATTTGATATGAAGTGAAGAATTTCACAATTATATATAATCCTTAATATCTTAATCCCTCTATTCTCAATTTGTGAGGTTCCACCTTTACAAACACTTCTTTCAACATCTGAAAAATCCGATGACCTGGTTTTTCACCATCTTGCATCTTGGCAAACTTTGAACTATGTTCAAAAGTCATCTGATTAATTTTTATAGAGTATTCTGTTGAATCTACCAGGTGAATTCAGTTTTGTCGAAAGAAAGCCTCACATGGTCTACATCCGATAGAGATTTGCTCAGTCGTATATATAAAACACTTGCGGTAATTACCATGTCACACAATGAACGAATTGTGTTCTCTGTTAATTCATTGGATTGATGTGGCAAGGAGACAAAAATGTTGGAGTTATATTGAAGGTTTTACATATCTTTTGCAACTTTTTACCTTCAAATGTTTTTCCTCTGTCAGATAAAAATGATCCGAGTTTCTTGAATTGATAAATCCATGTATTTTAAATTGCTGCAATCAACGTGTTTTCATCTTGATTACGAAGTGATACCAATATAACCACCTTGGTAAATCTATCCACCATCACAAGTATACATTTTTTTCCGTTTTAGATGGTGAAAAATGGGAAATATTACTTGTTCAAATAATGATGTATCCCTTTGAGATAAAAATGTCTCTTTAGTTGATGCTGTTAATACCTTCGATTTAGGATAAATAACACATTCTCAAGAAACTTTCTCAATTGTCTCCAGCATTTGTGACCAGAAGTTAATGTTCCGCAGATATTCATACAACTTATATCCCATGTGGCATAAATCTTCATATATACAGAATCAATCGTTGTTGAAAAGATTCTGGAAAAACCACGCGTTTTTCATTTCCATCTCGATAACACTGCAATTCATCTTCTAATATTAAGTGGTTAATATGTGTTAATATGTTAGATGGATTGTGTGTAATCTATTGAAAGTAGTTCATTAAGTTATAATAAGGTAATAATTTCCAGAATGTTTTCATCTTCTCGTTGGATGTCCTTGATATCATGGAGATCCAGCGTGCAACAAGTTTTTAAATAATTTACTTTATGTTTACTAGTTTACTACTCCAAAATGTTTCGGATACATTGAATGCCCAATTCTTCCGACAAGCTGGATTTCCCATCTGAATTTGAATGTTCTAATTCTTTCTGGTACTCCGAGTCATATTGAAAACCCAACATATCTTCAATCTATGTTTGAAATTGCTTTTCTTGGACATAAAATAAAACTGCTTTATGATTGCTACGAACAAAGAAATTTTTTTCAATATATAAATAATGCTTGAAGTGCGACATTTTTCTACAAGTGAAAATATTTGGTGATATATCTCTTTAGATTTATTGAATTTTTATATATATTATTGTCTTTCCTCGCTTTGTATTGAGTTTCTTTGTATTGGTTTTTTTGAAACATTTACTATTGCAATGTTTCAAAACAATCAATACGATGCACCAATTCATATAGCTTGTTGGAATGGAAATGCAGAATTAGTTAAATCACTTCTTGATAAGAATTGTAATGTTGAAGTTCAAAACAAAAATGGTAACACACCAATTTTTATTCCGTGTCGATTAGGAAATATTCAAATAGTTAAATTACTTCTTGATAAGAATTGTAATGTTGACGTTCAAAACATAGATGGTAACACACCAATTCATATGGCTTGTTGGAATGGATTTGAAGAATTAGTTAAGTCCCTTCTTGATAAGAATTGTAATGTTGACGTTCAAAACAAAGATGGTGACACACCAATTTTTATTGCTTGTAAGAAGAGAAATATTATAATAGTTAAATTACTTCTTGATAAGAATTGTAATCTACAGAATCTGATTGAGCACGTCAAGACAAGAAAAATGGTGTATCACTCGCTATATTTTGATGTGCGAATAAAGAGAAAACGACATTTTTCTACAAATGAAAATATTTGGTGATATATCTCTTTAGATTTATCGAATTTTTATATAGATTATTGTCTATCCTCGCTTTGTATTGAGTTTCTTTGCTTTGGTTTTTTGTAAAATAAGAGCGCAATGCAATTTGTCATTGAAATATTCAGTTGTGATAAAATTTGATTATTTCAGCAAAAAACTTTCACAGAAAAATCAATTTTTTCAGATTTTTCGAAAAATTTAGCACTTTGATTTTCACAGTGAAATCTATAGAATCTGATTGAGCACGTCAAGACAAGAAAAATGGTGTATCACTTGGCATATTTTGATACGCGAATAGAGAGAAAACGATGATAGCAATTCATTTATGGTAAAACTGTAGTTCGTTTCGTACTCACTCAGAGTTTTTGATTCGTGAGCTATTACCCGTTTCGATCGATTTTCTAGAATTTGAATTAAGACCCCTGCTTTATCAAATATTAAATGGCATATGTTTCTAGTACCATTTTGTGAATATTAAGGAAGCATAATATAGGACTTGTAAAGAGACAAACTTTTTAAGTTCATTAAAACTGTCTGCAGATTCCTGCGATCAGTAAAATTGTTCATTAGTGGCACTAGCTGCATATATCAGCTTGGAGATTGTAGAATTTTTTTGATAAATCTCTGGTAGTAATTGACAAGACCCAAGAAAAAACTCAATTAAGTAGCACATTTGAGTTTGCGCTTCGTTAATGGATTTTTTTTGTCTTTATATGTTTTGTTTTCGATGTTACTCACTGTGAGGAATGTTCTGAATTGTTTGTTATTTTATAATTTACATGTTGTGTGTTGATATGAATTGTGTCTCCCTTACCCAGATGGCTCATTGGTATTTTCTTTTATGGTTACAATTGGAAAATAATTTAATTTAATTGTAAATTACAAATATTTAAAATATGTTTCAAATGTAATATGTAATTTTTAAATGTAATTTAAAATTTAATTTATTAATTTGATTGATAAAATGAGTTGAAATGAGTTACTCGACATTTAATAACACTCATTTTGGTGATAAAGTGATATAAGAACCCTCCAAGATTGAATATCTCAGTAAGTATCTGATTGTGGAATATCTTGTGCAGCCCCATTGCTACGCTCCACCGCCCTGGTCATGCGTCCTTGACTCGGGGAACTGGGAAAAAGAACAATTCTTGCACTCTCACGTTCTCCCTGAATAATCCCGTCCGTCGAGACGACGACAGCCCGCGATAAATGTACGGAGCCAAATCCTTCTGTGCCGATCCTTTGAGACATAGAATTTCGTACGCCAGCCTGGGTATTTTTCATCATACAACTCAAACATGCATAAATGTCTTTTTAATTAAAATCAAACTTAAAATTCTTCATCATGATCGTTTTTTACTAATCTCTGTTTACAAACTTTCATAAAAAATAGTATATAATTTAATCAGATCTTCTGACGGATCTTTTCACCAACTAACCATCTCTCTTTCGAAAAATTTTCCCCTTTGTCTCCTCATTCCTCTCAGATTATCTTCATCGATTCCCAGTTTGGTCCCTGTGACGGAATGGCAGCCTGACATAAGCCACCCGGAATCAAAATCAGTCAAATAAATGAAAAGGGGCAATTTCAATTCACAAACCAATTTAATTGCCGAACAGTATCACATTTTAATACATTAATAACTCAGCCTTACATTATATAAATCAAAATAAAATTCTATTAAAAATGAAAAAAAATATTTTATTTGAGAATAATTTTATCGTTAACATTTAAAGGATTTAAGAAACACGAAATATAGTTATTTGATTTCAGATGGTTGTTCAAATATTTCAATTGAATAAGCTCCATACGAGTTTGGTAGGTCTGTAAACTTCTCCAACAATTTGTAGTTTGAATACTATTTCTAATAGAATAGAGTCGTTTAAATTTGTTTCGTCGATTTTGAAACCAAATTTTGACCTGAGCTTCACTTATCCTAAGCTTATGAGCCAAAGAAAGACGCTCACTGCTTGATAAATACTTCTTCACTTCAAACACTGATTCTAGCTCTATGATTTGATTTTTTAGAAAAACCGTACGAGTTTTCTTGCGATATTTCTGAAGTAAACAGTAACTTGATTTGTATGATGGTAGAAACCGCTTCTCAGTTTCTAAAATAAAAAAAATAATATGTAATGTTACTAAACGAAAGTCAAGACGGTACATATCATAGTTATCGATTGAGTGTTATTTCGTTCCAAATAAATTATTTCACCAAAAATAATAAAAATCTTTAAAACAACCAATTAATAAAACTTTTTAATCATTGAAATGACGATCTCATAAGAGGTACATGAAACGTTTATCTTTCGACGGACATCACTTATTATCATTGTAAGGAATATTTTAAATTTGGTATGTTGAAATTGGTTTGTTGAATTTTGTTTGTTGAGTTGAGTATTTGGAAATGTGTTTCTCCACCCAGATGGAAAATTGATATTTTAGATGTTCACGATAGATAATTATTCGAGTATAATTTGCATTTTAAAGTACAACATAAGATATTTAAAAACATTAAAAATATTAAATCGTTTCAAATTTTAATATTAAAATTTAAATAAAATAAATAGTTTAAACTAAGTTTTAAATTAAATAAATGTTCTTTCTCTACATAAAATCATTTTTAAATAAAATTAATATGTAGATAAAATTATTACTAAAATTACAAAATTTGAACTTTAAAAATAAAATCTGAAAATAATGAAAAATTTGTTCGGATAATTGTTTATTAAAATCCTTTTTTAAGACATGTTAATCTTTTTTTTATTTATTGTGATGCATTGATAGCATAAAGTAGTATGATTTCATCGTAATAGTTGGAAATATAAATATTTAACGGTTGTGAATAGTTCCCAATTTATTGATTATGTACAAAAAATCATATCTGATACGTTAAGTACGATGGATGTTCGATTTTAAATAGAAAAAAATCATAGTTATTTGTGAGATATTATTCTCATTTGTTTTAATTCACCGAAACCGGTGATGGTTGTTGATTTAAATATAACTTGTGCGTTGTCTGCCGCTTGTTTTTTATATTATTTACATCGAGTTTTTAATTTAATTTCCTTTTGTTGTAAAATAATAAAAAAAAACAGTTTTTAGTTTTATTTTGTCTTTTAACGCTTGATATTCATTTTCTATTTCACATTTTAAATAATCAATTTGAATTTTTTAGACCAAATTTCAATTTGCTAAGGTATAGAAGGTAGTGTCGTCTGTAATTAATCATATAAGTCAGATGTGAGCTAATTCATCCAGAATTTAATTCCTCAAACTTGATAATTAATATGATAGGCAAAAACAAACTTTTGCTGCAATATTTCTGATTTGTAAAATGTGATTATCAAATTTTAGTGTTTTATTCATATTTTAAAATTTAATTTGCTCGCGTCATGTAGTGTAAAGGTAAAGTAAAATGTTAACAAAATTATATTCTTCATCATCATTAATTCAAATTTTTATGCTTTGTAAATTGCAATTGAAGTGGACATAAAATATACGCAGACCGCGATGGCATTACGGTTTACAATGTGGCCTTCGGTTGAACATGTGGTCCTACCCTTGATATAAATCATAAAAAGTATCGACTCAGTTTAAATGGCTTTTTAAACAATTACTTGGATGATTTACCATTTATAGGCAAATAATGCTCAACATTCCTTATAATTGGAAATGGGGCTTCTTACAAATTGGAAGTAATCTTAGTTGTACGTATAGGACTTAATCTGAAGGATATCATGAAATGCTTGAACCATTTCACAGGCGTTACGAAAATTAAGGTTTAAGATTCGATAGGAACGACTTGAGGGCACTCGAGAAGAAGCACGAGGAAACATGTTGAAAAATATTTTTGACATCAGAATGCATTTTTGATCTCAAAAAAATAAAAAAATGTTTATTCTGAATTATTATATCTATTCAATTATATATTTTGTAATGTTTATATAATTAAGTATAGAGTCATCCTACATTATCTGTTTCTTTCACTCTCCTGCAGCTTATTATCTCCCGACAGACTCTTCTCTGTCTCGAGTCTTTCAAGGAATGTTTTTTTTACTATCTAATATAACAAAAAGCGAATGTATCCCATTTTCATCGGATAATGGCCAAACAACAGCGCTGTTTTTAAGATTTCGATAATTTCTGAAAATAAATGCAAAAAAGTACTGTCAGACATTTACTTTTTTATTGAAGGTTTAATTTCTTCTTTATTTAATTTAGACTGAATTAGAATTTTATTTTTTTTTAATTTTATTATATTTTATTATATCAAGTTTGAAAGCCATTATCCTTTTAAGGAATATTATAATTGTTACGTAATAAATAATATTATTACTATAATTCCTATTTTCATTTAAAACATTATTATCTATAAAAATAAATAAATCAAATATAATTTTATTGCTCATTTCAAACATTTGTCTTATATCCGAATTCACGATTATTAAATTTTAGAATTTTATTTTTTTTTAAATAAAAATATTTAAAATTTTCAAAAATTCCAAAAAAAATTGTAATTATAAAATAAATAATAATTGATAAAATATTTTTCAAATACGATAAATCGAATACCTCTTTTATTAATTGAATTATTTGGAGAAATTTTGTTTTTCATCTCACTTTTACATTCACAGTTTTGGTAATTTTCCGTTTTCGTATCTTTACTTAAAATTTCATCAATGAAAAAATTGGAATTTTTCATTTTATTCGAGTCATAAAATATAATAAATTATTAATTCCAATGTATTTTATAAATAATAATTGTCGCATTTTCAACAGCCAATAATAATTTATTTTTCTATTTTTTTGTGAATTATTTCTACTTATCCAATTTTATCATTTGTTGAAAAGAAATAATTGCTTTTATGTTTTGAAAAAATAATTATTTATTTATTTTTTGTATTGGCATCTGTCGGGAGCGATGCTAATAAAAGAAAGAAGAGAACAGGAGAATGTTAAACAAGTTTGAGTTAACATATTTGTATGTCAACAGTTTAGGAACCAATATCGGATTTTAAAAAAAATTAAAAAAAATTATATTTCTACGACATTGTTAAGAACATTGAAACAATTATTTTTAGAACATTTGTTATCGTCAAATTTAGAATCATCACAACTCTCGGAAGATCTTTCACCGTTTGACATCATTCTAATTGACTTTAATTCTATATTTATTGTGGAGCTTCAATAATTAAAGGACAATTACAGTAATAAAAAAATTTTAAAATTATTCACAAATTATTCCTTGCTTAAATATTGTGAGGAATATTTTAAATTTTGTATGTTGAAATTGGTATGTTGCGTTTAGTATCTGAAAATGCATTTCTCCCACCCAGATGGAAAACTGATATTTTGGATGTTCGTGATGAATAGTTATTCGAGCATAATTTGCTTTTTAAATTACAGCATAAGATATTTAAAAACTTTTAAAATATTAAATCGTTTTAAATTTTAATATCAAAAGTTTAAATAAAGTACAATGTGTGACAAATTAATTGCACCAGGCTGAGAAAGTTGTAATATGCTGCACTGTTATCTAAGGACTACTGACAGAAGGTGATGAGTCATTCCATGGGTTGTGTGTGTATGTGTGAATGGCAGATAAAGTACACTATGTGTATCGCTGTATCACATACTGTGTACAATCTATGCAACATCATGTGTCTCAGTTAGTTTTGAGAAAGGATGGACACACCAATTACTGAAATATTAAATATTTGTCACTGGTTTCTTATTTCCTTAGAATATTTCGGTTGGTGCAATTAATTTGTCGCACATTGTAAATTACTTTTAACTAATTTTTAAATTTATTAAATTAATGTTTTTCTTTAAATAAAATCATTTTTAAAATTGAATTAATATTTAGACAAAATTAATACCAAAATGATAAAATTAGAACTTTAAAAATAAAATCTGAAAATCATTTAAAATGAAAATTTGTACCAATAATTGTTTATTAACAAGACATAAACAAAAAATTTATCAATTTAGCAAGATGTCAAATTATGAAAGTTTTGCTGAGAATTGTCTAAAAGACAATTAAAATTGTGATGAAAATAAAGTTATGAAAACCCATATTGGTGTTCTTAATAAAAACATTTATGTGTAAAATTTGAATTGATAAATAAATCTTATGACTGAATGTAAATGTATTTATCACGAGTTTATTTGTTGAAATTAAAAAAGTAAATGAGTGACAATTTAATGGATGAAATAAACTCTGACTCGAAATATAAGTCGTTGTAAAATTCTGATTATATTTAGTCTCACTAGGTCCAACAAGACAACGATTCGACTTCATCCTTTATCAATTTGATCGAACAAGAATTATTAACGACGAATCAACACTTTTTCCGAAGCCTGTCGGGAGTGACGAGCGGACCGGCGCGCCCCCACTTTCTGGGTGCGATCAGGAGAACCGGCCGACTTTCAGAGGAAGAATCAACGAAAATGAAGCGGTCAGGAGCGGGATTGAATGGAGAGACCGCACGGACTACATTTATAATAATGATTATTCGAACAATTTTTCTTATCTTTCTAAAATATTTATTATTTTTTAAATTTGCGCTCAGTTGATTTGCTAAACACCACCTTAAAAGCGGTATACAATTCCTCATCATTTTCTGATTCGATTCTTCTCCCCTCAGAGAACCGCCGACTCTTGCTCCCCTCGATTGCTATTGCATGACTCCCATCGACTCCTTTGCTGGTGTTCACCAGTCATTAGCCAAGTGACTGCCCGAAGTAGACAATCTGGTCTGTTTTCTGCTGAAACTACCAGCTTCTATTTGACCGACAGCCGTTATTCTTCAATGATCTCATTGATAATGATGATACGCTGATTCACCGGTAGCTTACTCATTCCACAAGAATTGATTGGTCCATCACTCCTCATTGTGTTCGTCATCCACCGGAGTCGGTCGTGATTTTGAAGTCGTCCAAACGCATGCCACTGCCGTTTTTATTGTTTCGTTCGCTGCTTCTAACTCTACCAAGTTGATATTGGCTGCATTATCCTCCTTGCGCTACCACGAATCATCTTTAATCATCGCCCCCCTAACTCTACAGAGAAACTGGTCACGATGGAGCTCACATCACACCACTCTTTTCTTTGTCTGCAATCAGAAACACAATGCCTGCAATTTCTTTGCGATGCCCACGATAAGCAGACGCACGGTATTGTCCCATCCACCACCACTTGCTATTCTCTTTAGGAAACTGCATACTAGCCTCAACCATCTACTCTTAACCAGAGGTTCTTAATGAGGTAAACATGTAATTCAATGGGGCAAAAATAAGTTACCTGTAAGAATTAGATATTAATGCGGAAATAAGTATTATTGTCGTATTGATATCTTCAAAATATAAATTCTTTTCTATTTAAAATCTACTGTTGTTTCGTCCATATAAACAGAATATACATTTTTTCAACTGAGATATGAGGCTCTCTTGTACATTAAATGATATAATTAAGAGTGTCAGCACTCAGTTGAACATCGGATATCTCATATCCTATACCACATTGTTTAACTGTGATCCAAACGCTATGGGTAATGATAGTGTATAATTGCAGTCAAGGCCCTGATTCGATTCAAGGAATCCATTGATTGAAATATTGAGAAAATAGTTTGATGATTATTAATCCTTTCATTCAATGTGTGAAAAAGTTTATATCCATCGATTGGGTACACAATTTACGTTAAAAAAGGCAAAACGGATATTTTTCATAACTTTTTCGGAAAAGAAACCTTACTTCAGGTAATTACCTGAATATCTTCAGCATTTTTCTTTTCTCTAGAAGTCATTTCTTGAAAAATAGTAACCTAAAAATATTGTTTGCATGAATTGGCATAGCCTGAAAAATGATGAAAGGTGCTAAATTCTCCTTTCATAATTATCAATGTGGCTGAATGAAGAGTTGCTTCGTCTTTATCTTACAATCCCCAATATGGCAAATAAATTGTTGATGCATTTCTCATCGCCATACAAAGTGGATTTTTTACTGTTGCAGATATTTTCACGTAAAACAGCACAATAATTTGGATGATGTAGAAAGACAGTATCTTCAGTTGTGACTTTATCTCCCTGGGTATTAAGACTATTTACAAGCATTATCAGTTACAGGGTTTTCACTAAAAAATAAATTTATTTGCCTTAGTTGTTTTTTCTTTAGTCGATATTTGCTAATTATGGACATTCATAATGTTGATACATTTATGTTTTTGTTCAGTTTCAAGCTTAGATCAAAAGATAATCAATCATGGACCTTCTGTTTTGAGCCGACCCTAACCCTAACTCTAACCCTAACCGAATCACTCTACTGAAGTTTAACTGTGGTGTCCACAAATTTAATTAATTTTCTCCGCAGAATTTGACATCTGAATGTCACATTTTTGGAAAGTTTTGATTTCAATCATTTAATTTTCATCATTTCGTTGTTGCCTTGCAACTTTGGGTCGAAAATAAATTGGAGCGAAAAAAAGTAGAAAAAGTTAATTACTACAGAATTAACTCAAACAGCTGATAGTTTGTTTAACCTTTAACCGGATAGAATGTTTTTGTAACATAAACGGATAAAAGAGTCCGAAGGACTCTTAAGCTGAAAATTGAATTTATACATAAGAAATCCTTGAAAATTCGAACATTCTTTTAATAAAATTCATGATTAGTTAAAAAAAAAGTGCTAAAAAATTGAATTTGAATTAGTATTTTTATTTTGATTTACGTACGGTTAATAAAAAAAGTCTAAAAGACTCTTCTATCCGGTTAAAGGTTAAACAAACGATAATCTTCAAATTGTAATCTATTGTGGATTTAAGAAAATTCAAATTGAATTTATTTATTTATTGTTTCATTTAAGATACTCTTTCAAGACCAAATCAGACACCATAAAATCCTTTCTCTCATTTCAATCTCACTCTTCGTGCTGCCTTAGAGGAATTACTTAACTATCTCTACAGACACTAAAGTTTTTTGAAATAATTTTACCAATAAATTCTATAGCGGAGTTGAATTAGTTTCATTAAACTTATCAAAATACAAATACAGAGGGCTCCTACGAAAATGTACCAACTAATTGGGTAATTGAGACATTTGAGTCCAACAATCGCCTTAAATTTCTTTTGATTAATTTAGACTATATTACGGGTTTGGACTAGAAAAAAGGTAGGGGTGATGTCAGAACAAGATCTGATCTCATCTAAGCTATGGGGGCAACTATTCTGCTATGAAATATTATTATTTCCAATTGATATTGTTGGGTTCTTGATCAATATTAGAATTCATAACACCAAAAATTTATTAATAACACATTTAACAATTATTCAAACAATTTTTGTTGTAATAAAAATTGTTGTTTTTTAATAAAAATTTTGTAGAGGAACTTTCTATCGTTTTCTTAATGACCAGATTCTTATATAAAAATATGAAATTATAAATATAAATAACTGATAAGTTATATTAAAATTGAAAATTTTTAATTCTATTTATTTGAAATTTACATCCTTATTTTTAAATTAAAAACCAACAAAATTTTGTAGTCATATTTTTTACTAAATTAACCATAATGATATTTTATTATTTTAGAATTAGTTTAATGTTATTTCTCTTTTGTTTGAAACATTTTTAATTAATAAAGATTTTAATGTTTTATTTTTTTCAATATTTACAAATCAATATTTTAATCAATTATTGAAAAATCCATTATTTCCCAATTAATTTCATTTTAAGTTTTTTTTACACTGCAAATAAAATTCGATTATTCTCGAAAATAACTTTTTAAAATTAATTACGATATTTTTACATTATTAGAAAAAACTTTTGATTTTAGAAAAGTTTAGAAAACTTTTGATTTTAAATATTTACTTATTTCAAATATTATTTATAAAAAATTATTTATTCAAAAATTTAAAGGATGGACTTTTCACATGAGTCCTTCACAGATATAACTTTTATCAAACAGATTACAACTGTCAAATACTGTAAATATTAAAACTGGAAGTCATTAACTATCTGGTAGTGACACAGAGGGTTTCAAATGAATGCTGTACTTTAATAAACAGAGGAGGTACAATCTTACGACATTCGGAAGTAATTCTCTCACGAAGATTATCAATAGAATCTGGTCGAGTAATGAATACCTTGGATTTTAAATATCCCCAGAGGAATAATTCTAAGGCAATCGTACAGGCCCTTCTAAGCGACCAGGATCATGCATCCAAATGCATCCAGGAAATAAAGATGCGCTCCAGCTTGTTAGAAAAGGAGCTTTTCTTCCACAAAGTTGTTATCATTTTCTAGTAATTTAGTTATTAAGGAATCAATGATATTTAGAATATTCCCAAATAAATCATTAACTGTTACTGGAAGAAACAACAGAATAATAATGTGGTTACCCAGCATCTCAGCCCAAACTTTGAGCTGTTGCGGCTGTTGTGAATGGGAGACTTGAGTAAAAGGTAATTGCTAAATTATCTTTAAAGAAATCAAAGTTTGTTGAAATAGTTAATTCAATAAATTGTAGAGCTGGAATTGAATTAGTTTCACTAAACTTATCAATGTTTTATCAAAATAGTCTGCTTACTTCTTCATTTGAATAGAACGTACTCTCAACAGAAAAGCTTGTGCTATAAAGTAACTTAGGGTTTTCCGCTATTCGATTACTAAAAGTCACACAGAACTGCATAAAATGATCTTCACCATCCTCCATCAATTAATGAACAAGATGATTTTCCAAGGATAAAGTGTTTCTTTTAAGTATCCTATGAAGAGTAGTGTGAGAAATACCAGATTATTCAACTACAGGTCTGATTGAGAGCATTGCGTTCACGAATAATGTCCTAAGGTAGTAATTTCTGTAGCCTCACTGATTACAGATTTTTGCGGCTCTTGTTTCTTATTACAAACGGATGTACTTTGACGAAATTTTCTCCAATTGTTGAGGAAAATTTCATGGGGAATATTCCTATCATGATGGAGTTCGTTTAACGATAATGCTGCGGCTCTTGCATTGTTAATAAATCTAATCCAACAGAGTGAACTATTGCTTACAATCGAAAATTGCTTAATGTTCCTGTCTGTTAATACAAATGCCTTATCATTATCAAAAGATATATCTGTAAGTATTCTCTGACATTCCCAATAAATAAATGAATAATTCAGAAATAAACAATTAGCAATATTTATTAAATTCAAAAATACTGAAAAGCTATATATTATTTAAACAACTGAATTTTCAGGAGTTTTTAATATAACAGTATTCGGATCCATTTACACCCAACTCTTTTTTTGCACGACTTTTTTTACAGGTTTTTGAAATAACACGGTTCATAAAAATATTTTCCCGCGAAATTGACGATGACGGCTTTAACGACGTTGATGCTGTTGATATTGAAGAATTGATGCGAGAAAGTCCCCTAAACGATGACGAATTAATTTATGCTGTGGCAGACAATGGTAATAAAGATTATGAAAATGACGGAATTGAAGGGGAAGTGTCTCCATTAACGGCCGATTTAATTCGCGAGGGATTGAAACTTGCTTAAGGTATAGTGCAACATTTTTGACTCATGATCCTGACGCGGGGCGCGTATTAAAATTTCAGCGCAATCTTCAGTTCTGTATAAGTGGATATCAAGAGTTATATAAGCAACTTGAAAAGCCGAAAAAGCAGCAGTTAATAACAGATTTTTTAATTCGTCAACCAATAGAAGAATCTATCAATTACGTGAAAAATTCGGATGTGCTTCAGTCGTTAGAAATATCTTCCGGCGAAAGTAATTTGGGATCGATCGGAAATAAATGTCATGAATTCTTATCAAGCAGTGAAGAATAGCCGCAAAACAAAGTTTAATTTCTACTTTTGATTTTTAATTTTATTTGCATGCATTATATTAATGTTCTTTCGTGCTTATTTGAATTTAGTTTTTATTTTTTGTAATAAAGGCGATTTTTATATTTTTTATACTTAAGATTTATCTTATTATTATTTTTTTGCACGACTTTTTAAAGAAATATTTATGGGTTTTTCTAAATTACGCAACTTTTTTAAGTTGTCGTACGCATCCTTAAATTTAAATATATTACAGGTATTTTTTACACGATTTTTTTTGCACGGTCAACTAAAGAACGTATCTACCGTGCAAAAAAAGAGTTGGGTGTATAAATATGTATATTTAAATATAGTATAAATAAGATAATTAATGAGTTATAATTAATTTCCATTACAATATCGATTCAAAATTTTACTATATCACGGAGAGCCGGAGTCACCTAGGCCTAAGGTGAGTTCAAAACACATTCTAACATAGCCACTATCTTTTCCTTAGTCTAAAACTTAATATAACATAAATTAACAAAAGGAAATGAAGGGCAATGGTTGCACTCCTCCTTCGCAAATACCCAATCAGTTGACACGTTTCCGTAAAGAAAACCTGTAAAAATAAATATTTCGATTTCTATTTACTATTATTTATAATAAAATAAATTTTACCAAATAATTTCCACATTTGGAAAGAAAACAATTAATTAATTAATTTAATTATTAATTAATTTTTCATTTAAAATATTTAGAGAAAGTTGTAATTCAACACCGGCATTCGAAAGAAGCCTCTTCTCCCAAACCTTTTCAATTAAGAACCCAACACCAAGTCTACCAAGTTAAATTTATTCCTTTGAAAAATTAAATACCAATTAGCCATTGGTTTTTATCATTCGAAAATATTTTATTTTTTAATTTTTCATAAATAAGTTTTTATTCTAAAATATAAATATTTATTGAAAAAAATATATAAAATTTCCAAATTATAAATTTCAACAATCATTCGTCTCGATTGAACATTGTTTTCCTTGTAAAAAACATTAAAAATCAGTTAATTAAAGTTTAACAATGATTTTAATGTAAAAAAATTCAATTTTGTTGGCACAAGCAAAAAAAATGGAGAACGCCCTTTTTATTGTTGGAGACTCATCGAATTCGGAAACGTGTTTAAAATATTTAAATTTAAAATTAACTCAAAAAATTAATTAAAAATAATAATTAATTAATTAAAAATTAATTAATTATTTTTTAGTTTATTATTTATGTAAAATTATTTATTTATGATCATCAATACCAGTTTATTATTTATTTAATATTTTTTTATTTTTTTAAATATTTTTAATTATTAATTAATGAGAATCTGACACAATAATCAATATTAATATCTTGGCAAAAATATTTATCTTTTTTTTCTAATTTAGTAAAATTATTTTTTTCAAAAAAATCAAAAGGAAATTGTAATTTATATTTATATTCACATTTTAAAGTAATATTTATCATTTTTTCAGGAGTCTGAGATGAAGTGAAAGAATAAAATTGTTGGAATGTTATATTATATTATTTTTTTGTATTTTGAATTAGACAATTTAGAATTTTTTGTTCAAAAAAA